>JADRCC010576153.1:0-19808 GCA_019843855.1 Hylomyscus alleni
AAACTCAAGTCCAAGTGGATCAAGGACTTCAACATAAAACCAGGTAAACTAAATCTCATAGAAGAGAAAGTAAAAATATCCTAACTCTTGAGTTCTTTGCACAAGTGGAGTTTCTAACCCAGCCTTTGAATTTAAGAATTTAAAATATGTTCAAGCTTATAATGCAGTTAAATAGTTAATCAATTTTTCAGTCATAGAGAAAGATGGATGGTCACCGCATCTGATAAATCAGGAAGCAGAGAGAGATGAATCTTGCACATAACTCTTGCCCTTTCTATTCAGGAAACAGTACCAGTCTATCACATTGTTGCAATTTGGATTCAATATGGTTTTTCTCATCTCAAACAGCCTAATTTAGAAAATTCCTTAGAGACATGCCAAAGGATTTTTTCCATCATTCTAAACATTACCAAGTTTTCAATCATTTAAATCAGGATTCATCATCACATGTAGCTTTAAGAGGGAGATTCTCAATTCTTTCTACTTTGCCAAGAAAGGAATAATGTTTGTATGTGTCGTCTTTAAGAATTAAACTACAGATGGAATAGTTTTATAGGTTATTTTGCCAAATAAATTGAACTAATGTTACTACACATCAATGTCCTATAACTAAGAGGTCCTCAAAATCATTTTGAAAATTTGAGTTTACTAGATAGATTTTGCAACAGAGTATTATTTATTTATTCACCTTCTTTTGTACATTTTTGAAAAATAACACAAGAGGAATCTGTGCAGTTTGACTTCAAGTGATCACCACAATAAGCTCTCTGGTTTTTAAAGCCATTGTTTGTGCAAAGAATAGAAATATATTCTTGTTCAACATTTCAAACTTTATGTAATGGCTAGTCTCTCTCTCTCTCTCTCTCTCTCTCTCTCTCTCTCTCTCTCTCTCTCTCTCTCTCTCTCTCTCTCTGTGTGTGTGTGTGTGTGTGTGTGTGTGTGTGTGTATCCTAGTCAATGGGGATTGGTTTTCTTCCAGTTTAAAATATTACTGCATTTTATTTGATTTCAGTATGTCAGTTTTTAAATACTGCAGACAGAATTTAGTTTACCAATTTCCAACTCTCTTTAAAAGTACTGATGTCCTTATGATGACTTGGAACAGAGATGAAGGTATTATCTCCTTCAGGATGTTTCCTTCTGAGGATGCTTTAGAGAAAGAATTTGCTAAAATAATGACCTGAATACAACAACTAATATCTGATAAGCTTCCCAGACCTGCAGGACTTAAACAATGGGGTTCTCAAGAGGAGGGAACAACAGTGACAAATTTTGAATAAGGAGACATAAAGGAAGGAGACACCAAAAAATTCTGATCAAGTCTCAATTTACTCTAGGGAAACAAAGGGAATTTTTTTCTTTTCATTTATTTTTTATTAGATATTTTCTTTATTTACATGTCATATGATATCCCCTTTCCCAGTTTCCCCTCCAAAAAAAAATAAAATATAAAATATAAATATAATTTAAAAAGAAAACAAAATAAAAAAAAACTCTGTTCCCTTCCCCCACCCCCTGCTCATCAACCCACACTCTCCCAGTTCCTGGCCCTGGCATTCTTCTATACTGGGTCATAGAACCTTCACAGGACAAAGGGCCTCTCTTCCCATTGATGACCAACTATGGCCATCCTCTGCTATACATATGCTGCTATAGCCATTAGTCCCACCATGTGTACTCTTTGGTTGGTGGTTTAGTCCCTGGGAGCTCTGAGGGTATTAGTTAGTTCATATTGCTATTTGTTATAAGGGGCTGCAAACCCTACAGCTCCTTTCTCTAGCTCCTTCATTGGGGACCCTGTACTCAGTCCAATGGATGGCTGTGAGCCTCTACTTCTGTATTAATTATACTGTCAGAGCCTCTTAGGAGACAGCTATTTCAGGCTCTGGTCAGCCAGCACTTGCTGGCATCCACAATAGTGTCTGGATTTGATGATTGAGTCCACCACACAGCTGAAACAAATATTTTTTTTTTGTAATGAACACAAAAAAACAACAAGAACAAACCCCTGTTGCCTCCCCCCTCCCCATGTCTGCCATCCCACCCTCTCCCACTTATCAGCCCTGTCATTCCCCTACACTGGGGCACAAAACCTTCACAGGACCAAGGGCCTCTCCTCCCATTGATGACCAACTTTGCAATCCTCTACTATACACATGCTGCCAGAACAATCAGTCCCACCATGTATAGTCCTTAGTTGAGTGGTTGAGTCCCTGGGAGCTCTGAAGGCATTGATCAGTCCATATTGTTGTTCGTCCCAAGAGGCTGCAAACCCTTCAACTCCATTGGTTCTTTCTCTAACTCCTTCATTGGGGACCCTGTACTCAGTTCAATGGATGGTTGTGAGCGTCTACATCTGTATTAGTCAGGTACTGTCAGAGCCTCTCAGGAGACACCTATATCAGGCTGGAGTGCCCTTCCTTCAGTCTCTGCTCCATAGTTAGTCTCTGCAACTCCTTGTGTGGGTATTTTGTTCCCCTTTTTAAGAAGGAATGAAATGTCCACATTTTGGCCTTCCTTTTTCTTGAGTTTCTTGTGGTTTGTGGATTGTATTTTGTGTATTCCAATCTTCTGGGCTAATAACCACTTATCAGAGAGTGCATACCATGTGTGTTCTTTTGTGATTGGGTTACCTCACTCAGGATGATATTCTCCAGATCCATCCATTTCCCTAAGAATTTCATAAATTCATTGTTTTTAATAGCCGAGTAGTATTCCATTGTGTAGATGTATCACAATTTAGCTAGGAACCACAAAGGTATTTGCCCAGGTGCAAGGGCCAAACCAGTATTATTGCTTGGTTACACATTAACATAAATGGAATGTCCACATCGTAAAATGTCCAGAAAGGATTGTCCTTATTGTGAAAAGTCTGGAAAGGAATGTACACATTATAAGGTGTCTGGAGAGCCCCCTATGGTAAAATGTCCTGAGTCAATTGTGGGAACAGAAGCAAGATAGTGGAAGAGACAAAAGAGTGTTTGTTAATAGATGATGGCCCAGGGACAAGATGGAGACTGAGATGCCAGAGGCTTTTGAGCCCCAACAATATTCCAGTATTCTGATATTCAAATTACAATCAAACAAGTCACAACAAAACATATGAAAGGCATTCATTCTTGACTCACAGTCTTAACACCAATAAGTCAGGTATTCCTATGGATATTAATTATGTCCCTTCCTAACAGAGGCAACAAGAACAAGGGGTTTTATCTGAAATCTACTGACACATTGACAAGTGAAATATTTATTCTTGTCTTCCCAGTAAACAATAAGAGAATTTTGCTTGTGAGCAAATGAAATTTTTTCTCCCATACTTTAATGAACTTTAAATTATATATGTTCACTTCACTTGTTAATAAACAGTTCTATGAACACTCAAGCTGACAAAAGTTTAATTCATTTGTGTAATGAGTGAGAAGTCTATTTCCAAATATCTTCAGTAATGAAAAGGTAGTCCTTCAGCATAGTGAAGGCACTTTTGAAATGCTCTCTGAGAAATACTGTATCTAAATCATTGTGGTTGAGAAGTAGTTACCATTGTGTTCCAATGAAAAAATGATTTAATAACCAACAAAGCATTTCTGTTTTAAAAGGAAACACAATTAATATTCCAATTGTCCTGGCTCACATATCTAACAGTATTTTGTGAGATACCATTTGTTCTTCATTTCACACAGAGACCTCCCAGGATTATGGAAGGAAATAGTACAAAGTAAGAGAAATGTGAAGTAATAAAGCTGTGTCAGGCGACTCCTGTTTGACTCTGTGGCCCTGTCACTGTAGATGAGAGGCTCTGCTCAATCACAGAGCTCAGTGAAACCCTGCAACTGACTGGATAGGAAGAAAGCAATTTTCACCCAGATCTCTTTTGTTTGCATAACAGTCCTGGCTTGTGAATATAGATGATTGAAGTGCCAACTCATGGAGATGCATCCTTGATTAAGTCATTTGTCTGCACAGAAAATGTGAAAATTAAAACTATTTAAAAACCCAAATAAAAGTTTCTGAAATTTTTCAGGATATAGGACTTGGTAAAAAAAAATTTGTATGCATAGTAATAGAATTAGTTATGAGTAGGAGAAATAAAAAATAGCAAATTATGTTTTAATTCAAATAAGAGTGAGACTATAACACCAACTATCTACCTATCATCTATCTATCTATCTATCTATCTATCTATCTATCTATCTATCTATCATGTATCTATAATATATCATCTATACATATATAAGTACATGTACGTATATAACATATTTATAAAGTTCATCAAGCAACTATAACATGGAGTACTATAATTAAAACTGATATTTAGTAGATGTTGTGGCCAAAATCAATGTATTTAAAAGTAATTTAGTGTAGTCTAACAAACATTAAGCAAGCTGTAGGAGTATTGCCAACATATATCTTGAAGAAAATTACAGCTTTTTTCTTTTTCTTTTTTATACAACACATCATTTTATTTCAAATTGATGTAATTCTATAATTATTTAAGTCACCTAGTGACACTTTTCCTATACACCTAAACAATAGCTTATTTGATATTATCACATATTTCACATACATCATTCTATTGAAGAGTCTGAGACCAGCCCTGGGATTGAATTCTAACCAATTGGCCATCAAAGCTACATTAATATCATAGATTATCTATGGTCAAATGACCTAATATAGGCTGATGAACCCAGGACCTTGGGTCAAATTTGTAAAGAAAAATCTCTTTTAAACATGGAAGCCAATTTACAACTTTTAATACATGACAAATAGGAAATAGAATAATATCACATGACCATAATAATAGATGCATGAAAAGTATCTGAGAAAAAAACTAATATCTCATGATGAAAAACTTCACTTATTTTAATAGAAACTTTGAGTGCCTATTCTTTGGTTGGTGGTTTAGTCTCTGGGAGCTCTGGGGGATCCTGTTCGTTGAAATTGTTCTTCATAGTGAGGCATGCCAGCAGGATTTTCTGAAAGAACTGACCTCTTACAAAGAGCTAGTAGAAAGGTAATTATTGAACACAGGGACATCTGAAGGAAGTAGGGAGAGGTTCATTAAAGGTCACAAACTTTCTGCTATTAGTCAGTTCTACAAGGCATGGTTACTTCAGATAACAATAATCCATTGCATTAAATTTAACTATCCTTTATCTGAAATGTCTGCAATCATAAATTTTGTGGATTTCAGAATTTTAAATTTTAAAAAAACATCTCTACAAACATCTTGGGTAGGAATGCAAATTGAAACATAAATTGTGTTTGATTCATATATACCTCATTAGCAAACTCATCAGGTAATTTTACATTTTATTGTGTCTGTATTTTAAAATAAAACCTGTTTTGTGATGTCAGATAAGAATTTTCCATCCTAGTTAATATTATATGTAAGAACATCATTTCTTAAGCATTTCATAGTATATATGAGAGATTCTAAATGCATTTTTGAAAGTTTCTATGACTTTAGATCTTAAATATTCCCACCATTCACTCCCCCAAAGAAAAAAACTACATTAAAGCAAACACATACACACACACACACATATGCACACACACATATGTATGTGCATATGCATGTATGTCTATGGAAATCACACACACACACACACACACACACACATATATATATATATATATATATATATATATATATATATGGAATATACATTCCAGAATATCATTCTGTATATGATAAATGTATAGAGTTTTAGTCATCCAAAACAAGTGATCACATTATGTGTTCAGTTATGTTTCTAGGGTGTACAAGCATGAATCTGTTGAAAATATTTCTTATAGTACAGCTTGTCAGAGACATATCAGCCTATAAATTATCATATTCAATAAATAAATAAATAACCAGTCTCAAACATATTACTCAAATGACTACATTCAATTGTTCAGAAGCTTGATTTTTTTTCTAGTTGGAGTCGTTTTTCTGAACCTCCAAATTTCCTGTTTTGTACAACTTATATGACTTGAGTTATAAACCATCCAGAAAAGTTTCTATTAAAGATTTTAATCCAAAAGAAATAATATTCATCATGTGATACATACCCACAATTGAGACTATTTTAATTATTTTATGTGAGGCATAAAATATTCATCAAATGTAAATTCTTCAGTGTCTTAAGGAATTAGAAGAAAAATTGGACCAGTGCTAAGAGCTAGATTTCTAGCTTTAGACCCATAAATTTTATACACTTGAGTATATCTCTATGTATTCATTTATTGTATAGTTAGCTCAAAAATCACAGACTCTTTTATTGTGGTATTATAGCATTATTTACTGAGCCAAGAAAGCAACTGTCCAACAAGAGACAAGTTACTTCAATAGGCATAGGAGTCAAGAGAAGCCTACTTCTTTCTTCTATATCCACATTCTACTCTATACAGTGGGAATAACAAAACAGTATCTGTATATAATTCAGACTTACTGATAATGCTAAAATGTTTACATGTGACCAGTTACTGCATAGAATCTGCAAAGTTTCATTGTCTTAATTACTTTAGTACTGAAATGGATTTCACAACTGAATGTCGTTAAAACTCATGAATGGGGATAATTTTTAATTTACTGTATTACAAGTTTGTGGAATCTAAAATTAGTATCTTCAACTTCCATAAATTGTCCTTCCTGTGTTTAGCATCTACTTTGGTGATTTAAAAAGGTAGAATGTTAAGATCTTCTTCTCTACTTTGAGAATCTCACTACCTCTGAGGCTATAGAAAAATATGAACCAGAGTTCAACCAATATTATTGTTGCTTTTATCCCCATTAATTTATTTATTTATTCACTTTACATCCTGTTTGCAGCACCCTTTTCTTCCCAATCCTCTCTCGTATATCCCCTCCCCTATACCCCACTTCCTTTCTCCTCTCAGAAGGAGGACATCCTCCTAGGTACCAACCTACCTGGGCAATGCTTAATGCTTTTTTATGAGAAAGGATTCTGAGATAATTGTAGAAAGAAACACAACAAAGAACTTCTGGTGGTGTTCTGGCTGCTTCTTGCTGCTTCAGTGGACTAATGATTACTGGAACCTCATGGATCAAGCTGGTGCTGCTCCTTCATGTTTGGTATTTTGCTAATAGACTGGCCTGATGACAAAGATTGGAATTGTCCCAAAGAACTACTTCTAAATAGGTTCATGTTTCCCTTGCCCTACTAACCATCTTCCTATGCTACCTTTGGTCAATCAGCTATAAGGGAGGTTGAAGCACTTAAAAAACCCTTATTAAAGTAGGCTTTGAAAAATATAAGCCTACATGCAAACATTGTCAGTTCAATTGCCAGATGCACTGTCCTGTTTCTTGATAACACTGCCACATCTCTGTCTAGCATAACTGGTGCTAAACCCAAAGCTTTTGAACCTGAGCATATCTCTTAACCAGGCCCAGAATCAAAGGGCCAAGGACAAAATGTGATCCCCACTGAACTTCCAAAGCAGTCTGTTGTGTATTTTCATAACATGACATAAAATGATGCTTGAATTCACTACTAGACACAAGTTGATATGTCCTCATATCAACTGCTAACCAGCTGTGTGCACATAGTGCCTCACATATTAATTAGTATGTACTATTCTAGTTCTTTCATAATCCACTATTAAATTTTGCAGTGTTTCTGCCCTTGGTATGTAACCTCAGATGATGAGTCAAATACAGTAAGAACATAGCTACATTATGCTTAGCCCTACCTCCATCTTAATGAACATTGGAATAATCAAGCTTATACATCATGACTCTTTCTCCTTTTCAACTTCTTAAATTGTACAGTGGAGATATTTTAACTTGGCTCCCTTCAGGGTTTCAAATGTATCAGACTTGTTATGTTAAAATACAACGTAAGTGTTACAAATTTTTACCTTCTTATTACAGAAGACTAAAAAGCAAATGTCAACTTGCCAATAATTCATCCCATATGTTACCACTTGGTTGCAATTTTAATATTTTTTTTTTTTTGAAAACAGATTCTTCTCTCACACAATGCATCTCAACCACAGTTTCCCCTCCCTTAACTCCTCCCAGCTCCCCAGCCTCCCCTCTCTCTCAGATTCACTTCCACTCTATTTCCCTTCAGAAAAGAGCAGGGCACCAAGAGTCAACAGTAAAACACAATAAAACAATATACAATAGGCCAAGTAAAAATGTCTCTATCAAGTCTGTACAAGGCAACTCAGGAGGAGAAATAGTCACAAGAGTAGGAAAAGGAGCCCAGAACACACAGGTTCTCAGTGTTAGAAGCTCTACAAAAAATACCTAGCTAGCACCCTTAACATATATGCAGAGGACCTGGCACACACCCATGCAGGCTCCATGATTGCTGTTTCAGTCCATACAAGCGGATGTGAGCCCTGCTTAGTTAATTCAGTGGACCATGTTCTCTTGGTGTCCTCTATCCTCTCTGACTCCTATAGTCCTTTGTCCTCCTCTTTTAAGGGATTTCTCAACCCCCAAGAGGAAGATCCTGATGGTGACCACCAATTTAGATTCTCTCTTCATAATGTATGGCTATAGCTCTCTGAACCCATTCCCATAAACTACCTGAAGAAGCCTCTCTGATGACAACTGGATAAGGCACTCATCTATGAGGATAGCAGAATACTATAAGGAATTATTTCATTGATATATATGTATGTATGTATGTATGTATGTATGTATACATACATACATACATACATGCATACATTAGTGAGTATTGTTTGGTTCTACCCTAGGTCTGGGCAATCCAGTCTCTGGTTTCTGGTCTTCCTGATAGTGTAGCGCAAGATTTCTCTCTCTCTCTCTCTCTCTCTCTCTCTCTCTCATGAGATGGCCCTTATTTTCAAGTTAGACCTTCTTAAATGTTTTGTAATCATATAAGGACAAACAAAAACAAATACTGACATTGTTTAAAATAAAATTATAGTTTGGTGAAGGGGAAAAATACTTAGGATACCTTACTTTTACAGCTATCTGCATATTCATTGACAAGATAATACCAATAAGAGTTTTAGGTATGTTTGGGGAGGAATCTATGGATCTGAGAAAAGTATCTTGCTCACTTCGCCACTCAATAGAAATCCCAAATTATCATTCTTTTCATTTTTATCATTCGTTCTCTTACAGATACAAAAATAATTATATTTTTGATTTAGAAATTCTGTTAATATTATTCTACATGGAGAGGTCTCTTTAGGCTGAAAAGTCTTGAGGAGCAATAATATGAAGTGAAACCTAGCTCATATACATTCAATAGCTTTCAAATCACTCTCTAATCCAGATGATGTTTTATCCAAACACCCTTCCTATCTATCAGTCTCCAAACTCAGGACAGTTGGTCTTGGAATGTTGTTTTACCCTGCTCATTTTTCTAAATAATAATAAAATGATGAATATCAGCTTCATTCCATATTCAGTCATCTTTGAACTACTTGTATTTGTTGTCTAATGCTGTCAAAACTAATCACTACATACGTAATGGCTTGACATAACACAGATTTATTCCATGAGATCTCTGTAAATCAAAGATTTGGGTATGCTTTCGATTTACTAGTTTTTGGTTCAAGGTTCCAATGGGCCAAATCAACATGTCACCAGAGGTGTGTTCTTTCCTTAATCTCATAGAGGTGAATCGATTGGTAAGATTACTCTCACTGCTGACTAAATTTAGTCTTTTGCAGTTAGCTGTATTCTAGAGGTCTCCTATCATGCTGGCTCTTGAACAGAGGCTTGCTCTTTAGCAAGCTTTTAGCAGCTTACATGATCATGTTTCATGGCCTTCCATCGTCTTCAAAGACATTATGGGCCAAATCTCTCTGGTCTCCCTCTAGCATTATTTGTGTATGTTTTACTCCACTTCTCTGGCTCATATTTCTGTTTTCCTTAATCTTTGATTAGCATCAATTGACTGGTTGTCAAAATTCTTGGCATTGTTGCAGTAAAGTAGCTAGATTCAGACTTGACTGAAAATTCTGGAAGTACATATTGTACATGGCCTCTTTAGACATTTTCCTATCACAATCCTTCCTCCTTTAAACTCTAATCTATGTTCCATTTAGCCAAGGAGAGAAAATAACTTAAATTTTATCTACATTATTTTGTGTAGTCTACCTTCACACATATCCTATCAACTGGCTATAAAAGTGTGTCCCTGTATTCTCAATTGTGAATTGCCATGCTGGCATTGGCAGAAGTGACAGGATACATAAATATTTGTTCATTCTTCATTTGCCTAAGTCATTCTATGACTGGATGTAATAAAGAGCTGGTGGCCAATAGGTGAGCAGGAAGTGGGTGGTATAACTTACAAGCAGAGAATGAGGTCAATGGGAGAAGAAATCACAATGTATGGGAGATCCATCCTGGTGGTTGGATTGACCAGAACAGAAAAGAGAGGTAGTTTTGGCCATGTGGTGGTAGACCAGAACCATGTAGACCAGAACTAGTTGATTTAAAGTAGCAGGGAAGGCTCCTAAGCTAAAGGCCTAAGCTTTAAAATATGTGTCTCAGTCTTTTTAATTCAGTAGCAGGAGGGTCCAGGAAAGTACTGCTATATAAAATTAGTGAATTTAGAAGTTTAATAGAAGCATTTTTTTCCAAATATGTCTTCTGTATGAGTGTATAAACATGCATATGAATGATGTATAAATATTGTGTATTTGTGTACGGGGGTGTGTACAGACTTCAGTGAATGTGTCAAATGTGCATTTAATACCTTGAAGGAGGTCAAGTAATGGAAATATGAATGAAGAAAAAATTTCCACAAACCCTTTAATGGCATAGTTGAAATGACTACAGAATCTTTGTGCCTTCTACTAGCTCCTCTATGAATGACAGCCTCTATAATTCAGTTTTAGAACACAGAAGGTTTATCAATGTTTAAAGTTCCCCTACATTCTAAATGGTTTACTTCCACCATATGATCTGGAAAACATTAGCTATCCTAAGCTTCAATGGTGGTGACAAGGTTCTGTTACTTAGCCTATTTTCTTCAGCAAATAGATTGCTATAAAGGGTGGAAGGAATAAATTCCTTTCTCCTTGAAGTGACAGAAGCAGTGACTGAACATTAATATTATTTGTTTTATTAATCAACAATTCTCTAATTCAGTTTGAACATAGTTTCTAGCTATATAAGTTTGTGCTATGTTAATTAACCACAATCGGCTCTGGTTTTCCTTATCCAAGAACATTAATGAATAGCTGCAGTATCAAACATGGTAAGGGAAATGTCCAAGGAACCAATGGCAAAGCATAAGAGACATGTTATTCTTTTAACCATGTCTCATAATTGGACAGTGGGATACTGTCCAACTCAGACAGATTTATGCCACTCATCCGATATTTAAACTGCAGGGCTTTGCTTTGCTTTTAGGAAATTGCCATTTGTACCCTACTTTGGTTTTGCTGTGGTATCAACTCATTCTCCTTTATGCATGAGTAAGCATTCAATGAGTTATATGCAAAATAAAAATTGTCAATTTTGAGACATTTGCATAGAAATTAGTGTAATGACGTTAATTTACATTCTAGCAAAATTCATTTATAGTCACAGTAATTCAGGTAGAAAACCGTGCATATTTTTCATTAAATAAAATATGAAGTTTTTCACTTAGAAGATTAAAGTGTACATGCTTGGATGCCAAGCTTGAAAGTAATTTATAAATAAAAATAAGAGAAATAATGAGAAGCCACAGCATGAATATCAGGCCGGGCATCTCAGTAAACACACACCCAGCTTACTTTTAATTCCTTACTTTGTTTTCCTTCAACTTACATGAAACTAAGAGAACCACCGCTTTGAACATAACAACCTGCTCTCAAACCCTCATATGATGGATAAAGTGGGAGGTATGTATTATTAGACATAAACACCAATAAAAGTAAAATGACTAAATAAATGAAAAAGCATAAAACTTCAATATTGATGGAATGGTCTTAGTTTTCTTGTACTTCTACGAAAAATATTTGTGAATGAATAACTGATTTTTTTTTCTCTTGCTGATTTGAATACTGGAAAGTCCAGGATCAAAGGGTCAGTGGGTATTATATCTACTGAAGATCATGTGTGTGCTTCAAGATTACATTCCTGAACACTGTGTCCTCACTTTGTTCCAAATCAATTGCTCAGGCTCCTTTGTGAGGGGTTGATATTCTAAGAGAGATATCATTAGGTCTCCACCCTCCAACTCCACTGTATCCTTTAATATCACAATTGATAGGAAGCTGCAACATGAGTTTTAGAGGGAATACAATGCTACCACTGAAAATAGCAAATAATGGAGTTATGCATAACACCCCTTTGTACTCTATATCCTATCTTGAAAAGTCAGAATTTAAATCTGAATGACAATAGATCAAACTGGGGAGAACTTGATATATACATGGTTCATTATTAGATTCATTTTAAGGATCATACTAATATCAACAAATCTTTTAAAAGATGACACCTTTGTAAATTATTCCTTTCAAAAGAAAATTTTGAAGAGTATAGTTTTTGTCAATTGTCAAGTCATAGAATATATAGATACCAGAAGTTGTGCTCCGATACGATCCCAGATTTAAAAATCAGAGTTGTCAAAGTCATTGTCTAGGACTATTTTGTAGCCTAACAGATATTTGATTTTGAATCTCTTTAAAAGAATATTTTTTCAAATGTATTTTATGAATGCTAAATAAGTATGTGCATGTACATATGTATTAGAATATCTATAAATATGTAAAAAATTTAATGCCTCTACTCATTAGGAATATATCCCATGAGAACCTGCATTAAAGCAGTATTGCACACTATGACCAAGCATAACTAGATAGGGGAAAGGACACCATAAATAATTCTTTGCAATTTGCTTTGATTTTTTTTTTTTTTTTTTTTTTTTTAGTTTTTCAAGACAGGGTTTCTCTGTGTAGCCTTGGCTGTCCTGGAACTCACTCTGCAGACCAGGCTGGCCTCGAACTCAGAAATCCACCTGTCTCTGCCTCCCAAGTGCTAGGATTAAAGGCGTGTGCCACCACCGCCCGGCAAAAGATTTATTTATTTATGTAAGTACACTGTAGCTGTCTTCAGGCGCACCACAAGAGGGCGTCAGATTTCATTACGGGTGGTTGTGAGCCACCATGTGGTTGCTGGGATTTGAACTCATGACCTTCCAAAGAGCAGTCGGTGCTCTTCCCCACTGAGCCATCTCACCAGCTGCAATTTGCTAATGATCATTATATAAGTCCTCAAATTAGGACAGCAGTGGTCGCAAACGTACTCTTATTGATTTACTCATGAGATGAACAAGCATAAACAGGTCCCTTCTGAACCTTGGCTTTGAGCACCTCACTTCTTTCCTCTGTAAGTTTTTCTTTTCTTTCCTTCAAGGAATCTAGAAATTGTTCAGTTGTTTCAAAAAAATTGCCCATAAACCCTGACCTGTGCACTACATGGTTCAGAGTTATTTTGGATTCTCATAGAAAGCATTTATTTATATAGCTGAAGGACTTGAAGAAATGGTATTTGATTATTTGAATGCACCCTACCTTTCTCTCTCTCGTTTTAGAATAACAGGAAATGAAATTCTAGATACGTACTTTTGTCTAGGCAAGAACAGTTTTTTTGAAGAAAAGCCATCAAGTTTAAAGTTGATGTGACAGCATCAGATATATATCCTTTTACAAACAGAAAATGAAAAAAAAAATAAACAGAAACATTTATAAAATCAACTTTGACTGCCATGAAGATTACATACAAAATTTTAGAAAACTGATTATGTTTGCAATCCCCAACCTTCCACACTTGAGTTTATGCACTTTCACTGCTTAAATTTTATTTGACATAAGTGAGAAGTTAACTAAGTAGAAGCAGCTTTAAAAAGATCTGCAAGCAGCATTATTGTATTAGGGTTGCAGACAAGCAGCTCAGACTCCTGAGTCTGCCTTCAGATTTAATTCTAGATGTCCTTTCTCTCTTGCACATGTGAATAAATAGGAAAATGATTTCCTTTAGCTAGATCTGTGCTTTAAGCAGAAATGCAATCATCATGGTTTCTAAGTGTTGTGTGTACACTCTCTAACTCAATTTTCTCAGCATTATTTAGTCATGCTCCCTGCTTAAACCTGATAGGAAGCCTTCCTGCCCATACCAATTAACCCAACCCTGCAATTTAGTTTTACCCAGTTGTCCTTGGGTCCTGCTTGTTCTCCTCTGTGCTCCCCATTTGAATTGGTTTGAATCCTTTCCCAAAAAAATGTTTATAATCTGAAAATCATCTTAATCTATTTGGTCCAATTTTTCTTGTCCTTTAATTTTCCAACAGACCCAGGTGGCTTTCAAAAAAACTTTCCACATAATAATGGAATATTATTTTAAAGTATAACTTTTCTTTTATAAATTTTGCTCATGGAAGTTAACATCAAAAAGCCACCAATTATTGGCCAAAGACAATAAGGAAAATCTCTCCCTTTCCTACTGGGAGATATAAGTGTTTCTTTCAGTAGAATCTATGAAAGAAAATGTGGACAAAAGTATTTTCGATCTTTCATGATAATGTCACTCACTGTAGATTAATTTTTGGAAAATTTAAGTCAGGAGTATGTGATCTACTCTACTCTACATTGTGCTGTGCACAATGCGATTGTGCTCCTCTGGTTAAATGTATTCTAACTAAATGTATCAGCTGACTAGAATATAAGGGATCATAGAAGTACAATGATAAAAAGTATGTTCTATAAAAGAGTTTTATTAACAGTTAGTCCTGTAGTGGTTAGACTTGAAAGTAGAATAGGGACTTAATTTAAGTGTCTTCCTTCCATATATAAGTCCATACTATTTGAAGAATATTTGCAAATACTCATGTAACTTTTCATGTGTTCCCTTATTTTCAAATCTATCTAAATGAGAAATGTGAATTTTTGTTTGTTAATATTGTCTTTGTTTTGTTGAGTGAAGGGCCAAACTCTTAGTTTTCCTGTCTTGGGGTTCCAAATCAATTCTGAAAAGGACTCCAGGCATGCATCAGACCTAGGTCTTCTGGGTGTTTTTTTTGTATATTGTCACTTTTCTTTTGTAAGTCATAAAACAAAGACTTTGTAAGTAATAACATATTTTAAACTTTGGTGTGTAACGTTTCATTTACTCTTCAAAATATCTTATCATTTGAATGTCTGCATTACTTCAGTTCCATAAAGGAAGTTACCAAGCCTTAGCAAAAATGGCTACTTTTTGAGAGTTACACAGCTGGAAAGTGATAGAGAAAAACCCTGATTCAAGTCTGTGCCCCTAGGTCAAATATCTTAATCAAATCCCATTTTTGTGGAAAACCACAAGTTCCTGTCACAAATATTACATCAACTAAATCATTGTCTAAGGCTAATTAATATACCCACCTGGTGGGAACCACTCATCACCTGTTGTTCATCTGCGGCCATGAAGAAAGCATCATTTCCACTCGACTAGAATTTTATCAGCATAATAAAAATGTCTCTTTGTCTATAAACAAGAAAAGGGCAAAACAGTAACCAACAGATTGGGAAAAGATCTTTACCAATCCTATATCTGAAAAAGGGCTAATATCCAATGTATACAAACAACTCAAGAAGTCAGACTCCAGAGAATCAAATAACCCTATTAAAAAGTGGGGAACAGAGCTAAACAAAGAATTTTCAACTGAGGAATACTGAATGGCTGAGAAGCACCTAAAGAAATGTTCAGCATCCTTTGTCATCAGGGAAATGCAAATCAAAACAACCCTGAGATTCCATCTCACATCAGTCAGAATGGCTAAGATCAAGAACTCAGGTGATAGCAGATGCTGGCGAAGATGTGGAGAAAGAAGAACACTCCTCCATTGTTGGTGGGATTGCAAGCTAGTGCAACCACTCTGGATATCAGTCTGGCAGTTCCTCAGAAATTGGACATAGTATTACCTGAGGACACAGCTATACCACTCCTGAGCATATACCCAAAAGATTCTGCACTATACGACCAGGACACATACTCCACCATGTTCATAGCAGCCTTATTTATAATAGCCAGAACCTGGAAAGACCCCAGATGTCCTTCAACAGAGGAATGAATACAGAAAATGTAGTATATTTACACAATGGAGTACTACTCGGCTATTAAAAATGATGAATTCATGAAATTCTCAGGCAAATAGATGGAATTAGAAAATATCCTGAGTGAGTTAACCCAATCACAAAAGAACACACATGGTATGCATTCACTAAGAATGGATATTAGCCCCAAATCTCCAAATACCCAAGATACTATTCACATACCACATGAAGCTCAAGAAGGAAGACCAAAGTATGGGTGCTTCAGTCCTTCTTAGAAAGGGGAATAAAATACCCACAGAAGCAAATAAAGAGACAAAGTATAGAGCAGAGACTAAAGGAAAGGTCATTCATGTGGTGGAAATGTTCTTTAGCATAGGGGAAGATTTATGGGTGGCCCCTCTGCTGAATGGTAGAAGTGTTCTTTGGCATAGGGGAAGATTTAGGGGTGGCCTCTCTGCTGGAAGGCAAGAAGAGGGCACCTTCACATAATCTCCCTGCAGCTAAGGGTATAACCACTCCATGAAGGAGGGGGCACCTTCTGATAATCTCCCTGCAGCTGAGGACATGATTGCTCCATGAACCCAAGATGTTTTGTAAGTGATTCAAGGCTACTGAGAGCTGTGTGTGTAAGGATCAAAGAAATGAACCTCATGCACCTGGGCATGGGGGAAAAATTATTTACTGCTACTTAATGAAGAAGTGGGCATGCTTTGGCCATGAGAAAGTGCTAAGAGATTGTGCTATATGATTATTGTTTGATTCTGTTTTTAACCTCACTGTACTTTACTATAAAAGATTTCTCACATTAAAGGCTTTTTGCCATTGCCAGCAGAGCGGTGGCCCTCTCTTTCTCATTCAGTCGCCCTCTCTACTTCAGCCTCACCCTTGTCGGCTGGCTCCGACACATTCAGACACTGTCCCACCTGGGGATCCATTCCATATACAGTCACCAAACCCAGACACTATTGCTGATGCCAAGAAATGCATGCTGACAGGAGCCTGATATATCTGTCTCCTGAGAGGACCTGCCAGAGCATTACAAATACAGCCGTGGCTGGTCACAGCCAACCATTGGACTGAGGGTGGGATCCCCAATGGAGGTTTTACAGAAAAGGCTGAAAGTGCTGAAGAGGTTTAAACCCCATAGGAAGAACAACAATATCAACTAACTTTACCCGCCCCCCCCAAGAGCTCCCAGAGTCTAAGCCACCAAGCAAGGAATACACGTGGGTCCAGCTGCATATGTAGCAGAGGATGGCCTTGTCATGCATCAACAGGAGGAAAGGTCCTTGGTCCTGCGAAAGCTCAATAGATGCTTCAGTGTAGGAGAATATAGGATAGGGAGGTGGGAGGTTGAGAGTGGTTGGAGGAACACCCTCATAGAATCAGGGGGAAGGGGAATGGGATAGGGAGTTTCTGGGTGGGAGAAAACTGGAAAAGGGGATAAGATTTGAAATATAAATAAAGATAATATTATATATATGTATATATATGCGTGTGTTATATATACACATATACACATTATATATAATATTATATATAATGTGTATATATGTATACTTATAACAATATGTAAATATATGTATATACACACATATATGTATAATAATATGTATATATATTTATACATATATATGTATATATACATATATATAATAAAAGGAATTAGAGTTTTCTGTAGAGGGTTAGCTTGATGTTGCTTGAATTTTTATGTTAATACTGATTTTTTTTTTTTTTTTTGGTTTTTTTGAGACAGGATTTCTCTGTATAGCCCTGGCTGTCCTGGAGCTCACTCTATAGACCAGGCTGACCTCAAACTCAGAAATCTGCCTGCCTCTGCCTCCCAAGTGCTGGGATTAAAGGCATGTGCCACCACACCTGGCTGTTAATACTGATTTTTAAAGACTGGTTGTCTCAGAGAGGAAAGACTCCTTATGTAGACACTATGTGACAGTGCCCCCAAGTTATTTTTGATCGGTTAATAAAGATGTCGATAGCCAATAGCTGGGAAGAAGAGATAATGGTGGAGTTTAGGCTACCTGGGCTAGGGTTAAGAGGAGGACCATGAGGAGAAGTAAAGTGAAGGAGAGAGAAGCTGCCATGGGCTGGGTGATTCATGAAAATATGGCCCTGAGGGCTGGAGTTAAGAGCAGTCCAGATAAAACATAGTAAGTAATAACTCAGGGTTGTTGATAGAAAAGTAGAGTTTAACAGCATAGGAGGTTGATATCTGCACAACTCTTATGCTATTTATGACTTATTGTAAATATATAATGGTGTGTGTATCTTTTATCTGGGAACTAAATGTTCAAAGGAGGGGTAGAAACCCTAGGTCAGGATTTAGAAATTCTCCAACAGTTTTCCCAAAGGACATGAAAAAAAAATCCATGTGTGGACACTTCCAATGTCTAAAGTTCCAAGTACGACAGACAAGATTAGGTATAACTTAGATGTAGATTATGGATAGGTATGAAATCATTTGAACAACTTATTTTAGTTTACGTATTCACATGAGATTGTGGCCATGTAGAAATAAAAGGATTTCAAACCATAGAGTTGAAAGTGTGGACACATTCAATGTCCAAAGTTTCAACTATAATTATTTGACAGACCAGATAAGGTATGATTCAGATATAGATTAGAGTGAAGTCATTTGAAAGACTTATTTTAGTTTGCATATATGTGATTGTGGGGCACATAGAAATAAAAGGATTTCAAACCATATAGTTATGAAATTATTTTAAGTTACCAAATTGTACATGACTCTAATGCATAAGGTACATTTTATCTTTTATTCAAGTAATTCCACACATCTTCAACTTCATAAATAAGTTAAATTTTCTTTAATATTTGGATATTTTACTCCTTTATGATCATGCCACCAAAACTGAGTACTGTGAACCTCTCCTTCTTGAGCCTTATACACCACAATAATGCTTACCAACTAAAACCATGTCAGAAGTTCTGTTACAGTAGCTAACCACTTTATAGAATACAATGTTACAGCCGGGCTGTGGTGGCTCATGCCTTTAATCCCAGCACTAGGGAGGCAGAGGCAGGCAGATATCTGAGTTCGAGGCCAGTCTGGTCTACAGAGTGAGTTCCAGGACAGCCAGGGCTATATAAAGAGAAACCCTGTCTCGAAAAAAAAAAAAAAAAGAGTATAATGTTACATATGATTTACTTAAAGTCTTATATATTCATGCATTATAACTTCAGTTATCTGTTTATGAGAAATACATAATTTTCTCAGAATACTTTTTTTACAGAACAACCTTTTCTGTCTTATAATATATAAAATTGTTGGGTCCCTTTCATCTGCCTCAACTCAGAGACTCCAGAGTCTACAACCTGAGACTGCCAGATCACTCCTGCTGTCCCTGAAACAAAAGACTGCTCTGAGTTCAGCCTTTGAGACCTGCTGGCTGCCATGTGTACTTACTGGGGACATTGTTGGGTGTGAACGGACTGACTGCCTGGGGACATCCGCTCTTGGCCTCCTCCTCCACCTCGTGCTGTGTCTCAGGCCTTTCCCTGGAGCCAAGATCTGCAAGATGTCCTGGGCTGCTGCCCTCAAGACACCTGACTTTCCTTGACTCTTTTCTGACTCCTCCCAAATTGTTTATGTTATGCAAATGTCACTGTAACCTAGAGATCCAATTTCGCTTTCCTATAAATACTGAACCCCCAAAAGTAAAGTGGGAAGCCTTGATTGGGACTCAACTTGGCTTCATGTCCTTTTGTTCTCGAACTCTGTTTTTCAGGCATTTTCCTCCTTTCGAGAG
>JADRCC010576157.1:0-13337 GCA_019843855.1 Hylomyscus alleni
CTAGTAAAGAAACATATCTGCTGCATTAGGTTAAATCATACTCAGACCCTTTTTACAAAACTACCTGGGGATTCATTGAAATACCAAGAATTTGATTAAGTTGTTTGGTTTGTTTGGTTTGTTGGTGGTCAGCTTCTTGAGTTCTTTAAATACTTTGGATATTAGCCCCTAATCGATGTGGGGTTAGAAGATTTTTTACAAATCTGTAGGTTGCCGATTTGTCTTATGACTATGTCCTTTGTCTTACAGAGTTTTCCAGTTTCATGACGTTCCATTTATCAATTCTTGATCTTAGAACATGAGCCATTGGAGTTCTGTTTAGGAAATGTTCCCCTGTGCCAATGAGTTCAAGGTTCTTTGCCACTTTCTCTTCTATTAGATTCAGTGTATTTGGCTTTTGCCCTCTTTAGCTATTTTTATCTCTTCTAAGCTAGTTCCTTTCTGAAGGGAAATCAAAGGGATCTAGAACAGGGGTAGATGGAAACTGAGGAGGGGGATAAGAAGGGAACTGTGATCAGGATGGAGTGTATGAGAAGCAAATCAATTTTCAATAAAAAGTATTAATCATATTAAAAAAGGAAGAGAATCACACAAAATTAGCATCCCTTGTATTGCTCATGCTACTGGTATTTTCCCTAAAGTGATAAAAAGTATTGTTATAATGCAGAGTTACACTTACTAGAAATTTGACACCAGCATTCATTAAATTAGTCACTGCATGAGTCTGACTCCTTTATTACAACCAGCAGGAATATAATATTTGTTTGAGGAAAAATATTTAATATTTTATTATTCAGGAAGTTTCTCTTTCTTTTCTCTCCCTTCCTCCATTTCTCTCTTCCTAATCCTTATCTATCTCTCTTATTGCTTTTAAGCAACCTAGTGCATTCTAAGTGTCTTTTAGAGAAGCATATGTGGTCAGGAACATATCCAGTGAAGAACTAGGCTCTCTGGTCGAATTAGGAAAAAGCTGAAGAAGCTGAGGAAGAGGGCGACCCTATAGGAAGACCAGTGTTCTCAACTAACCTGGTCCCTGGGATCTCTCCGATACTGATCTACCAACATGACAGCGTACCCCAGCTGATATGAAGCCTTCAAGACACATATAGCAGAGAACTGCCACATCTGGACTCACTTAGAGAAGATGCACCTAACCTTGGAGAGACTTGGAGCCCCAGGGAATGAGAAGGTCTGGTGGGATGGGGTCATGGGGGCATCCTCTTGGAGACAGTGACAGGAGGTATGGGATGTGAAAGAGTTGGAGGGTAGTCTAGGAGGGGGATAAAGTCTGAACTGTTAAAAAAAATGTTAAAGGGTAAACCAAAAGCCAAACAAAACAAAAAACTAATAAAAATGTGCATGAGGTCACTAGGGGACCCTTTCCTAGTCAATCCAAATTTGAAACATAATCTTTACTTCCAACCAAAGATTCATCTAAGTCATATCCAGATGCATGATAACAGAAACTTCAGAATAATACAATTATGCCACAAAAATCCATTATAATTGTTCATGTGTTACAGAGAATTTTAATATTATGCATAAGGGTTATTTATATTATATTATTTCAAACATAAAAACATCTATGATTCTTCCTATAAACATTATTAAATATCAGTTGTCAGATAAATTTCTAATGACAACTTTTGTTGATTATCATCAAAGATTGCATTTATTATTAAGATATTATGACATTGAATAGTTTATTCTAAATACACATAAAATTAAGCATAAACATAAGATATATTGAAACTTTTACAAATATACAACTTATATTAATCAAATTTACTTTTGCTCTAGACAGTAGATTTTTCAACATGTCTTAAATATGTTTTATTATCTGAAAATATAGGTAAGGTTGACAAAATAACTCATAAAGTTCACATGTTATGGTTCTTATACTGGTGCATCTATTTTAATACATATTTGACCTTTATTTTTCTGTGTATATTGTAGAATTTCTAATAGTTTAATTTGATTGACAACTCAGTAAATAAATCAAGACATTAATTTTATGAATGGATAATAATCATAATTTCATTTTGTTAATTTCATACATCTATTTTTTCAGTATAGAATAGAGTTTATTCAGGGCATGGGGAGGGAAGTTAAGAGAATTGTAGATGCAGAGAAAGACAGAGAGAAGGAGAGAGTAGAGAAATAGAGGCCATGACCACATTGAAGGAGGGAAAGAAATAGGGAGAAAGGAGAAGAGCACTAAGAGGCAAGAGAGAGAAGCAGGAGTAAGGGTCATACACTTATTTCATATTTTAATCCAGTGGCTTTCAAAGTGTTTCTCCTTGGCAATTCACCAAAAGTCATAGTCATCTACCTTATATCTACTATTCACATGCTGAATACTTAATAACTCTTTCAGATTCAAAATTTCAAGGATGATCAACCGAAGCAAAGTCAACTATGAAATTTTTCTGTAAATGAGCGTGTTTTAAAGAATCTAAAAGGTTATGAGAATGAAGTCCTTAAAGAAAAAAAAAACAATTTTATAAAAGAACCACAAACAACAAAGTTTGTATTTCTAAACTTTTCCCAAGATTAGAGTAAAAGGAAGAATCCTATGCAATAGAATGAGAGAAGAAAGCAACTTCCTTGCTACAAGATCAGCAAACACCGTTTAACTTACAATATTAAAACTCAGCAGGCCTTTGAGCAGCTAAATTAAAAGCTATTAAGAGGCACATAGTTAATTAATGGATCTAATTCTTTTTATCAATTAAAATGTACATAATTTACCAGGGCGAAGAATAATTAAACAAGACATTTCTTAAATAGTGTAGTATTAAGCTTCACCATTTTGCACATGGTGGACAAACTATTTGGGTATCACTGGAAGCACAAGTAGAAGGCAGATCCTTTGTTCTTCTCATTGACAAAGAGAACCTGATTTTTCTTTTACAAGATAGTTGTGCATATATCAAAATTAAATTTTGAAGTCACTGACATAAATTAATAATTACCGAGTTACATGACAGTAAGAAAATATTTCTCAGGTTTTTCTGAATTTCCTCTTTACTTTTCACTCAAAGTATGTCCTATTTTCTTTTTCCCTATTTATTCCTAAGAAAAGATGCATGATAGGGGTATAGAAATTGAAACCCACTTGTTCACCCTCTCCCAAGTCTCATAATAACACAAAACAGAAAGCCAACATGTATATGAAAAGGACCTATAGTGAACAAAAGAGAAATAAATACACCTACATACATACACATGCATACAACAGAGTAAAAAGAAGAAATTAAATTAATCAAATTAAAAAAATTCCTTTGTCAGGACAGTATGAGACAATGTCATTGAATTCAATTTCTGTTGCCCATCTGCTTCTGACTTGCAGTATTCCATTAAGAGAAGATGGCTTCCTCAATGAGACTCCCTTAGAGAAAATTAAATTTTCATTTGCAAATGAGTAAAAATTGGAGGTAGTTTCTGTGCAAGGGATGGAGATGGATGCCTCTTACTTTCAGCTCTAGTTCCCCACCTGGTGCAGACCTGTGCAAGCCTTGTGGCTACCACCTCATTCTCTGTAAGTTCATAGTTCATTGATCATATTGATTTACAGTGCCTCATTTTCTTACTGTCCTCCATCCCTTTTGTCTCTTACATTCTTTCTCTCTCCCCTTCTAGGGCCAGGTCATCCTGAGCCTTGAGAGGAGAGATTTGGTGAAGACATTCCATTTAGCACTGAGTGGATCTGCATCCCATTTAGCAGTGAGTGGGTCTGATTGTTGCTCTCGGTACTTGTTGCTGTCTGCTGCAAGTGAAAGCTTTTTTTGCTAATCTCTGAGTAAAACATTGATTTATGAGTATAGCAATAAATCTCATTGTAAACAGGAATTATGGATCAGTATAGATTGGAATACTCCCAGACTGACATGGGCCTAATCAAATTCTTCAGGCAGGTCTCTCACCAAGGATCATGAAATAAGAAATTTAAATAAATTATTTTAGAACTGGTAGCTTCATATACTATTCCTTAACTGAATAAACTGAGAAAAGTGAAGGACTATGAAGAATAACAGGATAAAATGTAACAAGGTCCACAATAGAACTATAAATAACCCTACAATGATGTTTAAGTATTAACTAGTACAAAATATATTTTTAAAACTTAACCTTAACCTGCATGCTGGAACATGCATTTAAGACCAACACTTCTGAGGCATAAGCAGACAAATCTCTCCAGGCTTGTTTAAATAGCAAGTTCCTGCCTAGCCAGAGGTACATAGAGTCTTTCTCTATAAATAAATACACAACTAAAACAGAAACAAAACAACAACCTTCTCCATTTATACCCTCTAGGATTTGTCCCTAGAGAGTGTAACAAAGAAAGAAATACCTCTCCAAGCAATACACAAAACATGAGACTATCAGTTATAATGCATATTTCTAAGTGGGAAATGAGCCCATAGCTCAGCTGCCCCCCCCCCATTATTTCACATGAGGATAATTTGGGGCAGACACATTACAGAATATGGGGCTTTTCTTCTACTTTCTAATTAAAGTTCATGATATTTATTTTTGTAACAACAACAACAACAAAAATATCAAATCAGCAGCAGCCTTAAACCTCCAGCTAGAGTTTTAGAGAGTAATAGCCATGTGTGGTTGTATTACAATATGCAAGTTATCCTCTCCACATGGCTGCAAATATAGTGTACAGTCTCTACCTCATAGCCATAGCCAAAGTAAACAGCCTTCTCCTCTGAACCATGAACGAGAGGCACAGGGCTTCCTTCTTAGCCACAAATCATTTAAAGACACCACCTTATAACCACAAATGTGATGCAAAGCTTCTACCTCAGAACCACAAACAAAACAAGTGGTTGCACTCCTAGCCACAGACATAAAACCAGGACTCTTCATACCAATGGAAGGTCTACAGCTAAAGACAGTTCTGTTGGAGGAAATGAACACCATACTCAGTTTTATAAATCTACATCAAAAAACTGCAAAGTGCTTGTAAGTTTATGTTAGCATAAATATATGTCCTCCTTTTATGTTAAGCTATATAAAAATCAATTTTAAAACAGCACTGCTGAGCCAGCAGCATATATAAATGAAATAAATATATTTCCTAATGATAGTACAAAGGGAGGAGCTGGTAGATACTCAGATGAGACTGAAAATGGTAGCAGATGGTGATTTTACTCCATTAAAAATATAAGAAATGCCAAAAGATTAAAAATAAATAATACTAAGCATTATAAATATTTACTGTTGCTTTTTTAGGTTCATTCAAACATAGATTTTCTATATAAGTTGATATTGTAATAATGAACCTGCTTCATTATATATTCATAATATACTGTTTATTAGTAATTATTTATATATATATATGTGTGTGTGTGTGTGTGTGTGTGTGTGTGTGTGTAGGCAAGAATGGATACAAGAGATTTTGGATAATGTGTTTGTGCATATACATCAAGTATTAGCTAAAAAAATTTAAAATTGATAGCAACAACATTGTGCATAATCAACTGAGAAAGTACTAAATAAAATATTAAAATACAATAAGTAAACTAGAAAATATCATCCTGAGTGAGGTAGCCCAGACCCTAAAGGACATACAGGGAAACACAGGAAGAAAAAATGGAGCAGAGACTGAAGGATAGGTCATCCAGAGACAGCCCCACCTTGGCATCCATCCCATTCATAGACACCAAATCCTGACACTATTCCTAACGCCAAGAAGTACTTGCAGACATGAACCCAGTAGGGCTGTCCTTGAGAGGCTCTGCCAGCACCTAATTAATACAGATGCAGATACTCACAGCCAACCATTGAACTGAGCACAGCCCAATGGAAGTGTTAAGGGAAGGACTGAAGGAGCTGAAGCGGGTTACAACCCCATAGAAAGAACAACAATATCCACCAACCAGAACTCCTCCCCGCTATAGTTCCCAGGGACTCAACCACCAACCAAACTGTTTACATCGATGAGTCCATGGATCCCGCTACATATGTGACAGAGGATTTCCTTATCTGGCATCATTGTGTGTGGGGGGGAGGCACTTGGTCCTGTGGAGGCTTGTTGCCCCAGAGAAGACGGATGCTAGAGGAGTGAGGCAAGAGTGGGTTTATGAGTGGTTGAGTATGCTCTCAGAGGCAAAGAGAAAGGGAGATGGGATGGGGGAATTGCAGAGAGGAGACCTAGAAGGGGGACGATATATGAAATATAAATGAATAAAATAAGCAATAAAAATTATAATGAATAAATGATTAAACAAATAGTATTACATCTTATTGAAAATAAATACTGTACTAATATTTTCAGTTTTGGTAAAGTAATTTTATCATTATATGGGTTTATAAATGTTTCTAGAGTAAAGATATAGTTGTGATGACCCACACCTGCAATACCAGCACATGTTGGAAGGAGACAGGAGGATGAAGTGTTCATGGTCAAGCTCAGCTACATAGTCATTTCAAGGCCAGCATAAGCTGCATAACCTCTACCTCAAAACAAAAACAAAATGAAGAAAAGATTTGTTATAATTCTACTGAGGCACATAACGTTTTATGGTTTTCTACAATTACCATGTTAAAACAGAATGTCCTTAGAATCTTGGTATATACTATATATATTCTACTTAAAGCATTTGTATTTTAGTTCTATTGTTTTTCTCCTTTGTATTTTCTCTTGTTTGCCTTTCTTAGTGTCCACGTTTATCAAGACAAACATAAATATTTTGTGTTAAGAAATGCTCCTTCTGACATAGGTCATGATCTTGATTGAAGTTTTATGTTTTATACATGCTATTTCTTTGTTATAAGTTAGCAAGAGTGACAACTTAAAATAATAAATATTTATCTTTTACACATGTTAAATGTGAAAAAATTGATAGCAGCTTAACAGATATATTAGTTGTCTTAGGAGAAAATACTGTGTTATCATGTTTCATTATTATACATATATAATATATATGCATATATATTATATATGTTTTTCTGACTTTTGTAATTAGTTTCTACCACAAATTAGTTGCCTCACAAATTAATTTAATACTAAAAAGTTATTTCATTTTATTTTATTTACTGACATCTTGTAGTTTTTAACACATTAGACTGTACCTTCTTAAATAACATAAGTTGTTCAAAGACTAATTTTTTAAAAATATACTTTAGTTATTTATTGTGCTTTTATGTATGGGCATATGTACAAGTGCCTCAGTGTATAAGTGGGTGTTAGAGGACAGGATAGGGAGTTTGTTCTCTCCTTTTACCAAACACGTCCAGTGAATTGAACTTAGGTCATCAGCTTTGGTAGTAAGTATATTTACCTATAGAACTATCTCCCTGCCCCAAAGAGAGAGCCTTTAAATTACTCTTCTGCTAGAAGCATTTGAGATCATCATTCAAACTTCTTCAAATCCTTATTTATTTTATTTTCTTAGTCTGTGATTACTTATATGATTGGTTGGCCCTTGCACATGTCTAATAACTGGAAATTTTGGAGTTTTATATTCACATTTACTAATCTCTTATTTTATTACCTCCTCTTAGATTATGTCATTTATTCATTTGTGTTTGGATACATTTGGATACATTTTCATATACAGACAATTCACTGTGAGGACTTTAGAGATCTTTCAGTGGTACCAGTGTACAGTTCCTAATACAAGCATTGGACAGTCCACAACAATGTGTAACTACTGTTCCAGGTGAGTTCTGGGAATTTCTATTACACTATGTTTCTAGGTTGTCCCAGATATTTTCACTAATTCCAGTTGTCTTTTCCAGTATACTCCACTCTCCTCCAACCTGACCCCTCCTGTTCCCATCCACACCTGCCACCAGTCCATAATAATGATAACATGCATACATGAATGAATTCACACATATGACTTCAAGCCTTCATATACAATGAAAAGGAAAAACTCACCTTAGAAACAAATGATACCAAGCTAGGAGCCATGGAGTTATATACCACCTGAAGGGAAAAATAAGCTTTAATTGTGAAAAGATGCTGAGAGTTTTAATGTGAGCTCTTTCCATGATGTGCATTTACATAACTTATTCTTTCATACTGAGTCTCCAACCTTGGGACATATTCTTATGGCAAAGAAAAAAATAATTTAACAAATCTCGCTGGTTTTTCTGTTCTGTTCACCCATTTCTGGTGATAATCCCTGATCCTTGGTGGTAGGAGGCATGGGTAGGTTTGGTAGCACTCACTGTCACTTCTCCTCAGTATCTTGTACAGTTACAAGTCTTGGCATGAAAGAATTTCCACTTTAAGAACTTTTTCTAATGAAGGTTAAGAGAAAAACTCTATGTGGGAGACGAATATAGAAATGTAGGAAGTATTTTAACAACAGAACAGTTTAGCAAAAAGATAAAGATGAGTTTTTCCCTTGGTCCTACAACTTCCCTTACCATGATTCATGCCCGTGTTAATGGTATCAGCCATGAATACCTCCCTTACCGGCTATCCTCAAAGCTATTCAAGAAAATGCTATTACAATATTTAAAACACATCATGACATTTTGTATTCTTTAGTCTTCTGTCATACTTAAATTATCCATAATAATTCCAATAGTGAAACATGTTATCTAAAAAGATACGAAAACTAAGAAAATAATCTACAGGTCAGTTTTATACATATGCTGGATAAAGATTTATGGTTTTATCCACACAATTATTTATAAATTAGTATATACTATAATTATTAGGGATCTTTGTCTTTCTGTGACACATTAGTCATATTCTCTAAAATATTTGAATAGTTGCAGATAAATTTTTAAATTAAGGGTTTTTCATCTACTTTAAAAACATTTTCCAGGGGCGGTGGTGGTGCACGCCTTTAATCCCAGCCCTTGGGAGGCAGAGGCAGGTGGATTTCTGAGTTCAAGGCCAGCCTGGTCTACAGAGTGAGTTCCAGGACAGCCAGGGCTACACAGAGAAACCCTGTCTCAAAAAAACAAAACAAAAACAACAAAAAAAGAGACAAAAACCAAAAACATTTTCCAATATAAATATTAGTCTAAGGTCTTATTGGACAGTGATTTTTTAAATAATTATTTTATTTATTTACATCCCAAATGTTGCCCTCCTCACAGTCTCCCCTCTCAGAGTTCTTTACCCCATCACCCCTCCCCTTGCCTCTGAAAGGGTGCCCACCCCAATCATCCCCCTTTCACTGGGGCATCAAGTCTCTACAGGATTAGATACATTCTCTCTCACTGAGGCCAGTCAAGGCTGTCCTCTGTTACGTATGTGTCATACGCCATGGGCCATCCAGTGTATGCTCTTTGATTGGCGGCTTAGTCTCTGGGAACTCCCAGGGGTCCATGTTAGTTGACAATGTTGGTCTTCCTAGGAGGTTGCCATCCTCTTTATTTCTTCAATCCTTGCCCTTGCTCTTCCATAGGGCCAGTGGCCTCAATTGGATATTTGGCTAAAAGTATTTGCACCTGTCTCAGGCAGTTGCTAGTAGGGCCTCTCAGAGGACAACCATTCTCAGCTTCTCTCTACAAGGACAACATGGCATCAGTAATAGTGTCAACATTTGGTGCCCATCTATGGAATAGACCCCAAGTTGGGCTTGTTATTGGTTTGCCTTTCCTTCAGTCTCTGTTCTATTTTTGTCCCCGCATTACTTTTAGACAGGAACAATTCTGGATCAAAAACTTTGAAGGTGGGTTGTTGACCCAGTCTCTCCCCTGGTATCCCTGTCTAACTCCTGGAGGTGGTCTCTTCATGTTCCATCTCCCCAAAGTTGGGCATTTAGCATAAGGTCACCCCCATTCATTCCTGGGAGTTTTTTACATCTCAGGTCTCTAGGACTTTCTAAAAGTTCTCCCACGCAATCTCCAGTAGCCACATATTTCCATTAATTTTCCTGTTCCTCTGGGCTTTCTTGTCTCCCCAACACTTGATCCCCCCCTTTCCTTTTCTTCTGCCCTCTCCCACACAGGTCTCTCCCTCCCTCTGTCTCCCATGATTATTTTGTTCACTATTGTTCACTTTTGTTCAAAATGAGATTGAAGCATCCTCACTTTGACCTTCCTTCTTCATTAACTTGTTAGGGTCTATGGTGTGTATCATGATAAATGGCAACATACATATGGGGAAAGATCTTCACTAACCTTAACTCTGCTAGAGAGCTAATTTCTAAAATATATCAAGAACTCAAGCAGGTAGACTCCAAAAGAACCCCAAATAACCCAATTTTAAAATGGGGTACAGAGCTTAACAAGAATTCACAACAGAGGAATCTCGAATGGCTGAGAAGCACTTAAAGAAATGTTCAACATCCTTAGTCAACAGGGAAATCAAAATCAAAATAATCCTGAGACTCTACGTTACACCAATTGGAATGGCAAAGATAAAAAGTTCAAGTGACAGCACATGCTGGAGAAGATGTGGAGAGAGGGGAACACTCCTCCACAGCTGGTCAGATTGCAAACTGGTACAACTCTGGAAATCAATCTGGAGTTTTCCCAGATAATTAGAGGTAATTCTACCTGAAGACTCAGCTATACTGCTCCTGGGCATACATCCAAAACATGCTCCACCATAGCATACTGGCTAGTGCTCCATGATGTTCATAGCAGCCTTATCCATAATAGCCAGAAACTAGAAGCACTCCAGATGTCCCACAACCAAAATATTTAAAGTTAAGGTAAATGTGTAAGAAATACACATTGAGAAGAAATCAATTTTTAAATCTTGAATTTTATTCTTTGTCATTGATATTAAAAGCATAATATGTTGCCATTGTCGGTGGCAGCAAGGGACATCAGCTTCCAGTAGTGTAATCTACACTCTGTCTGTATTGCTAGTATACAATTTTTAGTAGTATATCTCAAAATAGTTACAATAGACCTTGCTTCTCCAGGAGATGATGGTAAAACTATGTTTACAGTATTTTCAGGTTAAGAAGGGTTTATAGGCAATTAACTTTGTCACACCCAGGTAACATATGTAGTATTGAAACACATAAAATGAAGAACATTTAGAACAGGCACTTACCAATAGCTTGTTGGCAATCATTTAGAGATGTGGATCAAAGAAAATTCTTTAAAAGTTGATAAAAAATGTAACAGTGAATTTAAAATGTTGAAAGCAACAAGAACTTGAAATTTTAATATAAGTTAGAGTTACTACTTTATTATTAGAAAAAAAATTCTTGTAACATGATTCTAATTGTCTATCCTGAATTTCAGTTTGAAAGACAAACAATTCCACTAAAAAGTCTGCAGCACTTAAATTATTTAAATTAACTTTAAATTGCACTTTACTTTACAAGCGTAAAATCACAGCCACAACCTTACTGGAAAGCTTATAAAATTTTGAAATGCTCCAATAATTTTAAATCTTGTAGAAACCTGGAGCCTTCTAAATTAAAGTGCTAATAAAAAATTAGCACTGAAATTTAAATCTCCATGAGCAATACAGAATGATTTAAACTTATTGAAGCCTTTCAATTTTTTATGAGTTTTATATCTGGAAGTGAGTCAAGCAGTTTCTTTATAGCAAAATAGTTACTTAAAACATGTAAACAACATTGTCAACACTGACAAATTTCCTGGAGCAAATGCCTCCCTGGATTGTCAAATATCACATGGAGAAATATTCAATACATATTTTAAAATATAATTTATGGGAGCCTCTCAGAGTCCAAGGGTTCTATCTACACTCTCTCTTTCCACTGACGGTCTAGGGGTGAAAATACTCATCATCAATGCTGCTTGATAAGAACTTTTATCCACTGTGCCATCTTACCAGCCCTGAACATGTTTTCTAATATAGAAAAGTGCTTAGTCTCTTCTTACTGTTAAGAGAAACACATGCCCTATTGTCTGTGACTGCATTCTCCTTAACAAGGCTATTATGGGGATTTCTACTATAGGAATCACTGCTTTAAAGCAGTCTGATTTTTGTTTTCAAGATGTTCAGAGGTTACCTATGTCTTTTCTGAAGTTGAAAAACACACCAGAAATAACTCCTGTATTCAGGACGCACGTGCTCTGAGTTACCTTGCGTTGCAAAAAGACAAACTATGAGAGAAAACAGCGGCCACCATGCTCTTATCACCACATTTGAATATAGGTTTCCATTCCTCTTGGGGATCCCTCTCCTTCACTGTAAGTTCTTGTACTAATGAAATGGTGAGGAATACTATATGAATATTTGAAATTATATTCTATAAAGTTTAAGACAAAACATGTTTTTATATTAAAAATATCCACTACATAAGTCTATGTTAAATTTCTATGTTTCAAGTGTACAAACAGTTTGATTGAAACAAAATAGCATTTCTTCCCTCATTAGGACATCACACTAACAGAAGTTTGAAACTTTATCCATTAAGGAACAATAACTTGTCATGTTCAGAGTTTTACATGAAATTTCAGTATTCTGGATTTCAAACTCAAGTATCTGTCAGAAAAATAAATGTATTATGATTTCTATAAAGTTCTCTTTTAAGTTTGTTTAAGTTTATGGTATATGTAGAATTCACATGTGCTTGTATTTCTTTGTTGCTTGTGTGCATCTTGGTAGGAAAGTGGATAGTGATGTAAGAAAGTCTCCAAGATCCTATCCATTTCTACATTCAGGGCTTTCTGGGCCTTAGAAAAATAAATTAAAACTATTTTCTTCTTAAGACATCCTGGAAATTGATATGACAATAGCACATGGAGTGTTCCATTTATCCCACTACTGAAATAACAGAGAGAGCCAAGAGCTTGAGGGGAGAAGACATTTGGACTCCTGAGTCTCTTCTTGATTAATTCAATTAGCTATCTCTGGTTTGATGTCTTTTAAGAACATCCATTTCTTTGCACATTTAGTGTAGATATAATGTACATGTGAAAAAATAAATTATTAGCAAATAAGTTTGCCCAGTATGTATACCTATTTAAGTATCACTTTATGATATGAATTTATTTTTTTGGCAATGGAAATGACTTCCCTTGAGAATCTAACAGACATCAATATTATGCCCAATTATTGACCTTTAAATACATGAATTCACAAAATATAAAAATTTTAATATAAAAATGTGTATTGTATTCTGATACAATTCTTGAAATAACTAAAGTGTAAACTAGGGATAGGATTATGTGGTTTTTGATAACAGATGCAGAATGGTGAGGCATTCAGGGCCAGACTCAGCTATAAAACATGTTTGAGCTTAATCTAGACCACAATAAATCATGCCTGCATTAAATAATAATAATAATAATAATAATAATAATAATAATAACTTAAGTGAAAAGATGAGAAATGTTAAGACATATTTGTAAATGGCCTAAAATCACAGAAGGAGGAAAATAAATGAGAGAAAGAAGAAAGTAAAAAGAAGAGATAG
>JADRCC010576159.1:0-25161 GCA_019843855.1 Hylomyscus alleni
ATATTCACACTCCAGCTGCTTCTATAGGAGGAATTTATTAAATTACAATATCAGAAATTTTAAAGGTATGTAAAGTAATTATTGAAACATTCATAGAACATAAATTATTTTGAAATAAATAATGTTTGTTATCACTACTTTAAATTACCCAAACATTTCAATTGAATCCAAGTAGAATGCCAAGATTCTAGTAAATAGCTTCTCTCCTAGTGCATGTATATTCACAATCTCTGTTACAGTATATAGCCAATTATTATTCTCTTTGGCTAAAGGAAACTATATCAAATGTTGAATAACAGTTCATCTGAAATTTTCATTAGTTCTTCAGTGTATAGAGTTTTATGTTATGTCCATACATTGATTTTCATTTATCGCACTCCCATGGACATATGGAAAGTCATGGCTTTCAGTTATTTTGGCTGTACAGAAGTATCATGTGGTAATCCTATATTTTCTATTTCTACAAGATAATGATGAAATTAATTTCTACTACAACTTAAACAATATACATTGTTTTAAAATAAATGTGTTTGTGGTTAAAATAATTTTTTATCTAATATTTTTATCACATTGCCCTCCTTCCTTAATATCTCTCTCAAATCTCCCCACCCAAACAATACTATATTCTTTCTCTTTCTTGTTCTCTTCAAAATAAACAAAATCAACAAAACAAATGCAACAAAGAAATACACAAAGTCCACAAAATGAAAATTAAAAACAAATAAGAAAAAGACCAATAAGCCAAAACATTACCCTGACAAAGCAAAATGAGAAAAAAAAACTCACAAAATACTATTGAGGTTATTCAATGTGGACCAACTACTCCTAAGTATTATCTATGTTCCTTCTGAGACACGGTCCATTGGAGAAAAATGAATTTTTCCTTGCCAGTAGATATCACTTATAAATAGGTTCTTGGTCATGTGTGGGAGCTCATCTCTACACCATACTTCTAGAGCTGGAACCACATGTATCTTGAGTTTGCATAACCTTTGTGCATGCTGCCACATTTGTGTGTGTGTGTGTGTGTGTGTGTGTGTGTGTGTGTGTATGTGTGTGTATGTGTGTATGAATTCATATGTAGGGAAATCCCATTGCATCTAGAAGACACTGTTTCTATAGAATCATCTAGAAGTTTAAATATTACTTCATTTTACTTTTACCTAGTATTGTTTTAATGCATGTTAATATTAAATTAATATTAAAGGTATTAGATATCTTTAAAATAACTGTGATTCAGTTATTCTATATGGAGAAATAGTTATCTAAAGACCTTTTCTGATACTTTAAATTGTGTCATAGTTCTTATGTATATTTGTGATCTTTTTTTTAGTATGGATGGGTACATGCTTTTTGCTTCAGTTTCAGTTATGTGCTATGCATTAAAAGTCCTGAAGTTGATATAGGAAATCATTGTAGATCTACCGGGTTTTTGATTGAAAATATATACTTGGTGATATGGCAAGTCTCTCCAGCCATTTTCAGGGAATTTCCCTTCACAGGATGGAAGCATAAATGTGAGACATATGGAACCTGCACTTACTTTGATTCTGGGCATCAAAACTCCTGCTCTCATGTTTATAGGGCAGATGCTTCAACAATGAACAGTTCTTTTAAACAATTCTTTGCAAACCATATGAGCTGTAAAATCAATGTTTTTGAACTGAATGTATTATAAAAAGTTTTGACTGAGCCTGAATGAATGAATGAACATAAATGAGTAGACAAATAAGAAGCTAAGTAAGTGAGTAAGTAAGTAAGTAAATGGCATGAAATTAGGAGTTATAGTATTTGGGAAGACTGATCAACCAGAGTGAGCAAGGTTAAAAGAGTCAGTTGGAGAAACAAATCATGGGGTAATATATACAAATGTGAAATTAACAAAATGAATATAACAGCACATAGAATTTAGGGATATGAAGGAGCACAGAGTGAATGAAACAAGATAAGAGGGAGGATGGAGACTAAGGGAGGATGAAAGAAAGACCATTGACCAGTTTGAAGACATTATAGATCACATTCTACCTGAACACAAACTAACAAGCAACCAAGAATTTACTTATATTTTCAAAATAATGAGCTGCAGATTAGCTCCAAATTTTAAAGTATTTTTTTAATAGCTTACCAAGAGACCAAAAACCATTTGAGTGACAGGAGTAATTCACAGTCAGTCCAGTGAGCCAATTAATCACTATAAAAAGCCACAGATAAATACCTTACTGAAATTTACATAATGTGGGTGTAAGGTTGAGGCCTTCTGGACTTTTCCTCCTCTGCTTTGGCTCATCTGTTATTTTTCTAGTCAGTTTATGACTAGACTGTCATATTGGTGACAAACCATGGGTGTAGGAAGCACAGTTTTATAGCAAACTTAATAATCATCTAGTCCTTATAACCTTTTTCTTTCCCTCTTTTAAAATGATTCTTAAGTCTTAAATATAGGAGTGCTTTGTAGGTATACTCGCTGAGACTGGGCTCCGATAAAGTCCATATTTTGATTGATTATTGTTTGTATAATAATCTTTCTGTGTTGCATAGAGAAGTTTCCTTGGTGAGAGATGAGGACTATACTTCTTGTGAGTTGAAGGAGAAATATTTAGGATGTATGTAGAAAGTACTTAGAATATAGGTTAGGGATTGTACTGGTTTAGTAGAGTGGTCATTGTGATTTCTTCTTTTAGATGCCTGAGTTCACTAACCTTTGGTAGTTGGCTAGGTTTCCACTACCAGGAATGGTTTCAGTGTTGAGTGGGTCTTAAGTTCAATAGAAGAGTTTTGGATATTGGCAAAGTTATGTGAGTCACTACTGAACATTATAGTTGTCATAGCTCATTAGGACTTCTGAAAGAAGGAAATGTAGTCTTCTTCAGGGAAGAGAATACAAATTAGTCCCATATAGACATTCCTGAATAATACATACAAGTAGCATTATACAGTCTTAGTAAGTTGTGATCGTGTATAAGAATATATAAATAGGCCAGGTAGTGGTGGCAGACACCTTTAATCCCAGCACTCGGGAGGCAGAGGCAGGCAGATTTGTGAGTTTGAATCCAGTCTGGTCTACAGAGTGAGTTCCAGGACAGCCAGAGACATACAGAAAAATCATGTCTCAAAAAAACCAAAAAAAAAAAAAAAAGAATATATATATGTGTGTGTGTGTGTGTGTGTGTGTGTGTGTGTGTGTGTGTATGTATGTGTGTGTAATATAAGTATATGTGATAAAAATTAATTTCAAAACAGACCATTAATTTTTAATGGAGCAAAAAAGTATGTGGGATGATTTGCAAGGGAGAAAGCTAAGGAGATAATTTAATTATAAAAAAAATAATTATTTAAAAAATTATATAATAACATAAAATCTTAGCTTCTCCTACAAATATTTTCATTAATATTACCAATATGCAATTTACTCTAGCAACAATACACAAGGTTTTTGATTGTTCTACTGATAGAAAAAAGATTGTTGCAAGGCATTTATAAAGCTCTTACTTTTGCATAAAACCTTGAATATAAATGAAGGTACATATCAATTATAACTCTTATTCTTTTCATCTAAGCATTGTGCAGGTAAGATATATTTATTTAATTGTTGACTGCTGTTTTAATTTGAAATAATAAAAGAAGTCTTAGAAACCACTAATATTCTAATATTTGTACATATCTATGACGGGTAATAAAAGTTAGAGATTACTACTGTTGAAACAATGGAAAGGAAACAAAAGAGATCTTGTTCCCCGAATCAATTAGTTCTATCTTCTTAGCATAGTTTGATTCCTAGAGGACACAATTTTAGAGAAATATTAATTGAGAAACATGGCTGCTCTGGCAATAGGTGACATCCAAAGACCTAGGTCTATATGATCCACCGGGAATGCAAAAATGTCCTAGAATACAGTAGGATCCAGCTGGAATGCAGACATGCCCTTAATATACAACTTTAAACCAAAATAAGGAAGGTAAAGTTAGTTTCTAGAATGAAAAAGCCAAGTTTGAAAGTGCGGACAAAGTGAAGAATCAGAGAAATATCTGACAGAATGTGTCAGAGATACAACATGACACAATATTCTCATGAAAATGGATAGGAAAAAAAGGGTACTTAAGAGCAGTGAGGAAGGAACCAGTGGGTGGTATGAGTATGGTAGTTTTACCAGCATAGTTTTAAGGAGATAGGTTGCAGAGGGAACAAGTTAGACTCCAGTGAAGACAGAATGAGCAAGAGAATAAGAAGATCCCAGAAGACTAGAACATATTGCCAAAGTTAGTATGAGGCCAAGCAGAGCAATGTAGTCAGAAGCCCAGAGAAGACTGCTTGAATCAATAAGCTTAGAAGATTAAATTGAACAGATATAAGAAGCTTTCAGCCCTAGAAATAGTTACAAAAGACAAGGAAACACTCTGGACTAAGCCTAACTCACGAATTCATTCACACAGCTTGGGTAGAGCTCTTGTATCTTTTGATCATCTGAGGAAATAAAAGTGACATTTACACATAATATTTATACATAATAAAAGTTTACATTTACATACAAATTTGATTTCCGTCTTAAGTTTTTATTTCTTTGTTTTTTTTCAAATATGTTGACTTTTCAATTTTCTCAAGTTTTTATATTGCACTGAAGATATTTTAAAGAGGTCATTAATGTTGAAGAATCAACAAGGGTGGTGAGAAGTTCAAACAAATTTGCTCCACTTCCATTTGTTAAGAGCTGTGGTGTCTCCTCCTTTCAAAGTGTACACAATCGTGCTACCCCTGTGTGTGGTTGTAGGCACACAAATGTTGCAGAATGCACGTGGAAGTCTTTGGGAAATCTGCTGATACTGGACCCCTATCCTTCTACCTTGTTTTACACAAGATCTTTTCACTACTCAATAGGCCAGGTTAGAAAGTTCATGAGCTTTCAAAGATTCTTCCGTGTCAGTCTTCCCTTTTCCAAAGACTTCCTGGCATTTCAGACACCTAGGGTAGTGTGGTGCATCTAGCTTTTAACATGAGGCTTATGTCTTGAAATCTTTGTAATCAAGCCATTTCTCCCCACATGACTAGGTTCTTCAAAACATAATACATTGTATCTACAGTCATAAAATAAAGGTATGTATTAGAAGTTTATAAAACTGTGATATTACATTAAAACAGCATGGAAGACATGACAACTAAAATACTTATTAAAATTTCTATTAGATTTTGTGTTGTTTATTTGTAGCTACTTTCTTCTCTTTTTTAATTGGATATTTTCTTTTTTTACATTTCAATTGTTAACCCCTTTCCTGATATCCCTCCCTCCCAGAAACACCCTACCATCTCCTCCCTCCCTCTGTTCTATGAGGATGTTCCTCCACCCACCTACCCACTCTCATCTCTCTGCCCTCGATTCCTCTACATTGGGCATCTATGGAGCCTTCATACCAAGGACCTCTCCTTCCATTGAGGCATGACAAGGCCATCCTCTGCTACATATGTAGCTGGAGCTATGTGTACTCCCTTGTTGATGGCTTAGTCCCTGGGAGTTCTAGGGAGTCTGGTTGTTTGATATTGTTGTTCTTCCTATGAGGCTGCAAACCCCTTCAACTCCTTCAGTCCTGAAGCTACTTTTTAAACTTTTATATATAATCTTCCTTTCTTTTGTACAGTCCAGTCTTTACACCATCCCAATCTACCCTCCAATAGTTCCCCATCCCATTCTTCCTCTCCACTGTCCAAGAGGATGTCCCTGCCCCTAATTCTCCAATGCTACTTGGCCTCCCCACTCCCTGGGGTCCCCAGTCTCTCAAGAGCTAGATGCATCTTCTTTCAGTGAATCCAGATCAGGCAGCCTTCTGCTGTATAAGTGTCAGGGGCATCAGAAAAAGCTAGTGTATGCTGTCTGGTTGGTGATTCAGTGTCTGAGAGATCTCAGTTGTCATGGTTAGTTGATGTAGAGAGCTGTGAGGTGCCACACCCTGAGATGGCACTGTTTCCCGCCTTCGGCTAGCCCAAAAGCGAGTACTCTCTTGATATAATCAAGTCCTAAATTTGTTATGATTGCTGCCTCGGGCTGCTTCCACATTGTGTGACCTATCTGCTGTTCCCAAGTGGAGTGGAGAAGTGGAGCTAGCCAGATAAGCATGTAACATCAAGGGGCTAGCTAAGAGGAGAGTAGAGCTAGTATGTAACATCAAGGGGCTAGCGAGGAGGAGAGTGGAGCTAGCCAGAAGTAGGAGGATAAACATGTAACATCAAAGAGCTAGCCAGGAGTAGAACAGAGTAGAACAACAAGGAATAAGCTTGTAACATCAAGAAGATAGCTAACTAGAGGTAGAAAAAGAAGAAGCATGTAACAAGGTCCTGAATAAACTGCTTAAGGAAGAGTTCGTGGTCGTGTCCTTCTTGCTGGTCGAGAGGGCCACGACAGTTTGGTGGTCCGTACAGGGAAATACTCTCTTGTGGTCGGCTCAGAACCTTTTGCATTCAGGAAAGCCAGCTGGTAAGTTCCAGGTAAGCTGGAACTAAGCCCTTGGGGAAAGACAAGGGAAAAGCCTTGGGGATAAGAGGCCAAGAAGGTCCCGAGGTAAATCGGGCAATAAGGTCTCCAGTATGGAGCGAGTTAAAGGTTTTCGTGGTTTTTTCCATTTAATACCCTTTGGAGGGCTGGATCTGAGTACAGGATCCCCAATGAAGGAGTTAGAGAGGGAACCAATGGAGTTAAAGGGTGTGCAGCCTCTTGGGATGAACAACAATATGGGCTGACCAATGCCCTCAGAACTCCCAGGGACTAAACCACCAACCAAGGACTATACATGGTGGGACTGATTGTTCTGGCAGCATGTGTATAGTAGAGGATGGCCAAGTTGGTCATCAAGGGGAGGAGAGGCCCTTGGCCCTGTGAAGGTCCTATGCCCCAGTGTAGGGGAATGACAGGGCTGATAAGTGGGAGAGGATGGGGTGGTGGGCATGGGGAGGGGGGAGGCAACAGGGGTTTGTTCTTGTTGTTTTTGATTGTTCATTAAATATTATTTAGAAAATAAAAAAAAAGGTTTTCGTGGTGTGTGGAAAGAGGAAGTGGGTGGAGAAATTAATTTAGACGTTTGTTTGGAAAACGAAAGTATGGGTGCGTTGGAATCTCGCCAAAATTTTACAGCCACCTGGTCGAGAGGGCCGCCACAAGTTAAGACTTCTGGTTATCCAATGGAGGCTGTCACCCTCCTTCTCAACTTCTACAAGCCTTTCCCTAATTCAGCCACAGGTGTCCCAGACTCCAGTCCATTGGTTGGGTATAAGTATCTGGGTCTGTCTAGGTCCATGTATGCCATTTGGTTGGGGAGAGACAGGAGAGAAACACAGAGGACCAGGAAAACTAATGGAAATATAGTACTGCAGGAGTTAGAGGACAGAGGGAACCTCTAGAAAGTCCCAGAGACCTGGGATGTGGGAAACCCACATAGTGGAGATGATCTTATCTGAACTGCCTAACAGTGGAGAGATAGGACCTGAAGAGACTACCACCTCTATAGGTAGACATGGCCCTCAGTGGAGGGATGGAGTCTCCAGAATTGTTCTTGTCTAAAGAAAATGCATAAATAAATTATCCAATAAGATAAAAGAAAATATAGGGACAAAATGGGGCAGATTCTGAAGGAAAGACCATCCAGTGACTAGCCTAATTCAGGATTAGCCATTCCATAACTTTATTACTGAAGCCATGTTGTGCTTGAGACAGGAGCCTAGCATGGTTGTCTTCTAAGAGGCACTATCAGCAGTTGACTGAAAATACTTGTGGCCAAACATTGGACTGAGGTCTCGGACCCCTGTAGAAGGGTTAGGAGAAGAATTGAAGAAGATGAAGGGATTGCAACCCATAGAAAGAACAATAATATTATGTAACCTGGATCCCTAGGAACTCCTATGTAAAGCCTTTCATTTTCCCTGCATAAAAGCTGGTGTTTAAATTGAGGTCATTACTTATTAAAAACAGTCCTAAGGCATATTGTCCCTGGAACAAGAAAAGAGATAATTCAATGGTCAGGTAGTCTTCTCAGTATAAAAATAGTGAGGTGTCTGGACAGATGGAAACCATACCAAGCAAGTTTATGTGGCAATGCCTTTCTTGGGTTAGTCTAGTCTGCCTACTTAGGGCTTAAACATGGCAGATGAGCCTTACAAAAGGTTTCACTGAATATTTGTTTCCCAGTACCTTGCTTTGCTTTCTTACATAGCACAGAATATTTACAAAAAGAGATTTAAATTTTCAATTATATGATGTAAAAAAAAAGCCTTTTTCAACTAACTAGTTCTAAGTATGATATTACATCTTATGAATTAAAAAAGGAAACCTACTGTGCAGTTAAAAACATCAAATATTTTAATTATTTAATATTCTTCAGTATAAGTAAAATATTTTCTTATGAAATGAGACTAACAATCAATAGTTACATAATTTCTTGATAAAAGTTTTCATGTCACATATGTACATAAACAAACAACCACAACAACCTAGTATGCACTTGTATATACACTTAAAAAGAGAGAAGAATTATGACTTCAGACCTAGGATTTGTTAGAGCTCAGCTGATGTCCACAAAGTGGCTCTGCCATCTCATGACAATCCTTATTTTTCTATGATTACAGATGTCTAAAAGCATAAAGATAGGAATCAAATTTTCTTACTATCCGTATTGAGAAAGTTTACAATTAACATAGCACATTCTCTGGGTCATAGTTGAACCTCAACGAGCTTGTTACAATTTTCTCATTCTTCGATGAATTGCAACATCCATTGGGTAGAAAATAGTTACTTCAGACTTCATAATAACATTTAATCATTTGTTTCAAATGTAGTCATCAATAGAAAGTTTTGACTGAATTTTCAGAACCTTCATCATAGAAGCACCTGTGAGTAGTTTAAAAATTCTTTTTTCTTTATCACAGAACAGTTTTATTTTGCATGTCTTTAGGACTAGTATTCCTTCTATTAATATAATATAGACTTTGGAAATCCCAGTGATGGAAAGTGCCATCAAATTATTCACTGTTGCATGACTACATAGACTTTTATAGGAAGGTCTATTATGTCTGCACTCCTCTAATAAGCTGCTGAGAGAAAGAAAACCAAGCAATATCCCTGGGGATTGAGCTGGACAGTGAATTGTTAATGAGTGACCAAGTTCAAAGACTTAAAATTATAAGAAGATGTAAAGTTAATGTTGAAAATGGTCAAACAATGCTAATACTGTAAATTCCAGGGGTAGTTTGAATAAAAATGGCCCTCATAGGCCCACAGTGAGTGGCACTGTTAGGAGGTGTGGCCTTGTGTGTGTAGGTGTTGCTTTAGTGGAGGGAGAGTGTAAGTAGGTGAAGTGCTGTGATTTGTCAGAAGTTAAAGCTGGTGTTCTTCCTGTTGCCTGCCCATCAGGATGTAGGACTCTCAGCTCCTTCTCTAAGACCATGTCTACCTATATGGTACAATGCTTCTGTCATAATGATAATGGACAATAACACTGAAACTGTAAGTCAACACAATTATAAGTGTTGCTTTGCATTTCCCTGATGACTAAGGATGTTGAACATTTATTTAGGTGCTTCTCAGCCATTTGGTATTCATCAGTTGAGAATTCTTTGTTTAGCTCTGTATCCCATTTTTAATAGGGTTATTTGGTTCTCTGGAGTCTAACTTCTTGAGTTCTTTGTATACACTGGATATTAGCCCTCTATCAGATATAGGATTGGTAAAAATCTTTTCCCAACTTGTTGGTTGCTGTTTTGTCCTATTGACAGTGTCTTATTTTAAACTGGATCCTTGCCTCCTTCCCCAAATTCCTGTCCTGAAGTCTAAATCTCTTATTAGAATACAATCAGATGTGGGACCATTGTGCACTTATGGTGTTGGAAACCTCAGAAATGAGACAAATAAATTTGTAATGGGATGAAGAAAAAAAAAGAGTTAGTTCTTCAAAGCAATAGAAAATCTAACTATGACAATTACTAATCCTATAAATTTTCTATATTGTGTCATGATTTCTTTTTTAAAAAAGATTTTTATTAAGCTCTTAAATGCATTGTAAATTGGAAGAAGCAAATTAAAAAAAACAAACAAACTGAAAACATTGAAGGATGGAGCCACCCACACATCTCGAAATTTTTAATCCAGAGTTATTCCTTTCTAAAGGAAATGCAGGGACCAAAAATGTAGCGGAGACTCAAGGAAAGACCATACATACAGAGACTGCCCACCTAGAGATTCATTGCATCTGCTCACATCAAACCCGGACGCTATTGTTGATGCCAAGAAGCATTTGCTCACAGGAACCTGGTATAGCTGTACTCTGACCCCTACAGATGCAGATACACACAGGCAACCAATGGACTGAGCCTGGATCCCCAATGGAAAATATAGGGGAAGGACTGAAGGAGCTGAAGGAGTTTGCAACCTCATAGGATGAAAAACAATATCAACTGACAAGAGCCCCTAGAACTCCCAGGGACTAAACCACCAACCAAAGAGTACACATGGAAGGACCCATGGCTCCAGCTGCATGTGTAGCAGAGGATTGCCTTTTCTAACATGAAAGAGATGTCCTTGGAGGAGGCTTAGTGCACCAGTATCATGATTTCTTATATTCTTGGAAAATTAAAGCTACACACATTTCCTATGCTGCTAGTGCTGCAAGTCACCACTCTTTTATCTGATGGTCCTGTTCAGAATGTCAAAGGAACAATCAAGTGTTAACTGTTTCAAGGACCTTATTCAAGTCTCAAACATGAGAAAATCAGTTTCATATGGCTGATTCACTTCATCTCATCTGTGAAAGTCAGGGCACATTGCTTCATCAAATACCACAAAAGAGACAAGGTCCAAATTTTACAATTCTGTATTTTTGTATGTGTCATAATAAAGGTATTGTTTGCATCATTCCTTGGCAATTAAAAAAAAGAGTACCCAAGAAAACCTTAAATGTAACAGTTTATCAGTCACATTTACTTTACCTTTTATTAAACAAATAGGTTTTTATAAAATTTATTCCTTTAAAAACAAATTTTGAAAAATAAAATTGTTTTAAGTAGTTTTACAGTTTTCATACAAAGATTTTTTCTACCCATGTTGTATTTCACTCGTTATTGTTTGACATACTAATTTGCCATATTATTTAAGAGTGCATTTTAAAAATTTTATTTACTTATGTACCCATTTAACTCTATATGCCATATGTGAGTGTGTTCCCAAGGGACCAGCAGAGGGAGTCAGATTCCCAGATTCCCATTGTGAGTACTAGCGTCTTTAAAAACCCCAGCCTCTGAGAAAACACCAAGTTCGCTTAATTTCTAAGCCTTTTTTTCACCCTCTCAGTTAGTCTTTTATTATTTCTGCTGTACAAATTAATTGTACATCAACTGGTAACTCAATAAAGAGGGACATATGTATATGATTTCTATCTTCTTACACATTAAAAAGTGAATAGCCTGCCTTAATTGCACAGATTTATAAGGTACTATGTAGTATTTCAATAAATGTAAACGTATCAAAGTGAAGGTTTGGCATACCAATAGGTGTTAACATTTTCTTCAAACATAGCTCACTTTCAAGTTTTTTTATTGAAATCTACAACTAGAGTATTGCTATTATCTTCCTTCCTTTACATAACTCAATTTCTTTAATGACTGCCAAGCATCCCATGAGCAACATGGTGGGAGAGATTTTTAACATATTTTAAGATTTTTAAAATTTTATTTATTTGTGTACATATTTGTCTCCATATGCCAAATGTGAATTCAGAAGTGAATGAAATGCCCTTGGAATATAGCAATATTTGTAGTCTATCAAAAGAGAAGGTAATATTTCCTACTTCCAGACCACTAGTAAATATTAATCTATGAGTATATTAAATAAAAATAAATGTTTCTTTTTATGCCTACATATATGTATATATATATATATATATATGCTTACTTTTATTTATCTTTTGAAATTTTCATACATGTACATAATGTTAATCATATCTTCCCATAACTGGCTCATCTAGTTTCCCTAAAAAACTCCACTACATCTCTTTGCAAAACCCATGAGCTTTCTTTTATTTTAAATTCACTAGTAAGTTATATCTTCACACATGTTTACGGCACATGAAATCATCCACCGGGGCAAGGATACCTACCCAGTGACCATATCCCTATAGAAAAGTGACTTTCCCATCCACAGTCATCAACCACTAAGTAGTCTTCAGAGATTGGCCTGTGGGAACCCACACTCTCCGTGCTTAAAATTTTAGCTAGCTTGATCTTATATAGATAATGTACAGACACCTAAAAATTCCATGCATTCAAGTGTGCAGCAACCATGTCATATGAAGAAGGCATTTGCATAAAACACTCCTCCCCATCATCTGACTTGTACATTCTTTTCAATTCTTTTATCAGTATTTTCAATGGGTCTTGGCAGGAGGTGGAATTTGATGCATATGGACCCTCTATGGCTGAACTCTCCCCATCAATTGTTTTAGTATTATGAACAATAATTAGTCCCTCATTGACCAGTATCCACTGCAAAAATAAAACAAAAACAAAAACAAAACAAAACAAAACAAAACAAAAAGCTTCTCTGATTCTCTGATCAAGATTGGAACAGCTTAAATCTATGGGTATAAAGATAAATATACAGAATTCCTTCTACGGGATAATTCTCAAGTACAATCAAGAGAGCAATTGTTTATCCCCCAAAACAGTGTGCAACTATTTTCCTAGTGGACATGTTTTGGCTGGAACGTCGGTATTATAATATGGAAGATCTACCGTTAGGTGATATTACTGATTATGCTCCTTCATTACCAGTCTGAATAGGAATTTCCAGCACTCTAAAGGCTAGCCAGAGGAAGAGTTTGCTAGTCCTTTTCAAGATTGTTTATCTCTGTATCCTGTAACCAAAGTGTCTGGCATCTTCAGCAATGGGATCTTGCATCTACTTATGACTGGTCATCAAGAATAATGGCAGTAGCCTGTATTGTTTTGGTTGTCCCCTGGGTCACTCTAACCAATAGGTCAGATTGCTGCTGAAAAGTCAGATTTTCATCTAACAGCTCATATATTATGAGGGCTGCACTGATCCCTAATATGGAGTAATTCTTTCAAACTCATTAAAAATAAAAGTATAAAGCTTACAAATTTGTAAAACTTCACGAAATTTCTACATATACCTTTAGTTTCTCTTAAACCACATTATAATCTCCCTTCCCCCTAACACCCTAGCCTCACTCTGATCTAAATATTGAGCTCCCAATGATCACCCATGTTCCTTAGTATTGCATGGCCTAGTATCCTTTAATATTATATTTTTAGTGTATCACAAGATTATGTTTCAAAAACATTTCTTTATATATATGCTATTACTACATTTATATAGACATTACTACATTTTATTTAAGTGTTTTCTGGCTACCGACTTCCCTATCCAGACTACTACATTACCTTCTTTTGACATTATATCCCTATATTCTCACCCATTTCATTTCAGGTGTATTTTACTACAACCATATCCTAAATATAACTATCTTGGCAATGGCCCATTTCTCATTCCCTACCTTTCAAGTGAACTCCACGGTAACATACAAAATAAGATTTGAATTTAGAAATTTCATATGAAGGAGAATGTGAGCCATTTTTCTGGACCCGGATGACCTCATTCAGTGTGACTTTCTCAAGTATTATTCATCGACTAGCAAATTTCATGATTTAACTTTTTTATACAGCAGAGAAATATTCTATTGGATATATGCACCACACTTCATTATCAGCACTTTATGAACACATAGGTGATTCCATTTTTTCAAAGTTGTGAATAGAACATTAGATGTGCAAGTATCTCTTAATTTTTCTTCTTAATTTTTTCAATTTACATTACCTTAAATTGTTCAATAGACTTCTGAGTGCATCGAATGACTGCTAAGATTAAAGATAATTTAAATATTACTTTCATCCATGATATTGCCAAAATGAAAGAAGGAAATGCCTGATTCCACCTCTGAGATAAAGCCAAAATTTTGAAGCCAAGAAGAGAGTGATGAAAGGCATGCACAGCTATAAAAGAAGACCTTGCTCTCACTCACTTCCCTAGGAGTCCCAAGATACTGCAGCTCTAGAGAATGCTCACATATTAACCGAAGAGCAATCTCAAGGCTTGGGTAACCTCATTCAGGATGATTTTTCTAGCTCATTCTGTATACCTGTGAATATCACAATTGTATTTTTAATAACTCAGATATTCAACTGTGGTATAAATGTACCATATTTTCATTATCTACTTGTTTGTTAATGTACTTCCACATCATTTACAATTTTTTTTTATTATGAAGAGAATAGTAATGAATTCAGATGAGTAAGTCTCCCTTAGAAGGATTTGGAGCCCTTTTGGGGGTTATGTCCAAGAGTGGTATAGCTAGATCTTGAGTTATTTAAACCTATTCATAGCTTAAAACTCCAACAAAAATTTCAATAGAGGCTATCTAAGTTTACCATTTCATCAGCAATGAATGAATGTTCCCCTTAAAGAAGAGAAAGAAATCACAAGGCATTTTGAGAAACTATACAAATTTTTTATTGTTTTTATTCACACCTGTGAGAGTGGCTTGTGTCTGTGTGTCTGTCTGTCTGTCTGTCTGTCTGTCTCTCACACACACTCTCTCTCCCCTCCCTCCTTGCTCTCTCTCTCTTTCTCTCCCTCTCTTTGTCTCTTGTTTGTGTGTGTGTGTGTGTGTGTGTGTGTGTGTGTGTGTGTTTGTGAAAGAGAGAGAGAGCAAGGAGGGAGGGGAGAGAGAGTGTGTGTGTGTGTGTGTGTGTTTGTGAAAGAGAGAGAGAGAGTTTGTATAGGTTAAAGGACACTCTCACAATATCTTTTGTAATTCCTTGCTCCCCAAGATCCCAGCAAATCACTTCCTCCAAACCTGTTGGAAATTTTGAGCGTATTCAGTATCATCATGTGATATACAATAAACATACAAAATCAACTGTACTGCTGTACACTATGAAAGGTTCATTTCAAAAAGAAAATTAAAAACTCTAATTCCTAATATTATAAAAATACTTAAGAATAAGTGTATGCAAGGATGTTACTATATGCTAATATATTTGTTAATTTCAGTTGTTTTCATGAAATGAACATGACCAAAAGCAACTTATGGAAAAGAAAGTTTATTTGGCTGTTTTAAAGGTATGTGGTCACTGTGGTTTGAAAGTATGACAGCAAACAGTAAGTAAGGCTTTTCTTGTCTTTCTTTCTTTCTTTCTTTCTTTCTTTCTTTCTTTCTTTCTTTTTAAAATTTTATTTATTTATTTGGTTTTTTAGGTTTGAGACATGGCTTCTTCCTATGTTCTTGCAGTCCTGGAAGTCACTTTGTTACTCACTTTGTAGACCAGTCTGGCCTCAAACTCACAGAGATCCATGTGCCTCTGCCTCCTTAATTCTGGGATTAAAGGTGTTCACCACAACCAAGACTGGAAGATCACAACTTTATATGCAAATGTGAAGCAGAAAGAGTGAACTAATACTGAGGTAAAGATATAAACTCTAAAACTTGTCCTAGTGACATCTTCCAGCATGTCCACACTCCCAATAATTTTCCCAATAGTGCCACTTACTGTCAAGCAAGTATTCAAATATAGTAAAGCTATACGATCATTTTTATCCAAGCAACCACAAATAGTATATATAAACTATTAAAGAAAGAAAACAAAATATATTAAAAGTAATTGAAAATCTCTCATATATATAGTTCAAAAAAAACTAAAGACATTTTTCAAGTTTATCTGACATGCAAGCTAGTTACAATTTCATTAAAGTTCCAAATACATACTTCACAGAAATAAAACGAATTAAAATTAATATGATACCATAAAGATACCAAATTTTCTAAGTAGTATTAAGTAAAAGAACAAAGCTGGAGGCGTCAATCTAGCAGATCTGCAAACTCACTACAAAGCAAAGTGGGTTATATAAGCAGACTTATATAACTTAAGCCAAAGGATCAAAGCAGAGAGACTAGAAATACATCTCTATATATTTTCAGGCATAAAAGTTTTACAAAGATGTTGTGAAAACTCAGTTATGTAAGGACAATCTCATCAATAAATGATGTGGTAACAGTTCAGCATCTATACATGCAAAATTCAAATTTGGGTCTTCATTGCACATTAAAAATCTAATCAATATGGATCAATCATAAAAGCATAAAACAAAATTATGAAATATTACCAAAATGATTGAAATGATATATTTTCATTCAAGTGTTATTCATTGAAAGTCATTCATTGGAGAACATTTTATTCATTCATTCAGGACATATTTTGGGGAAGTGATTTTTGTTTAAGACCTCAAAGACACAAGAAACAAAAATAAAAATGCGGTTACATAAAATTAAAAAGCTTTGGGATAGCAATAGAATGATTGTTCAACATAGTAAAGACAGTATTCAGTATGGCAGACAATCTTTACAAACCATATTTGTGTTAAGAGTTTAATATTCAAACTAAGATAATTCAAATTCGTCAATAAGAAACCAACCCAATAGCCAAAAAGATCACAAACAAGTTGTGAAGACTTCTGACCATGCCTGCAATCCTAGAACTCAAGTGGCCCAGTAGGACAATTATGAGTTAGAGGTAATTCTGAGCAATAAAGTAATGCCCAGACTTAAGTAAACAAGCAAAACTTAAAAGAGAAACACTAAATACAATGAGAAAGAAGACAAATCAAAAACCCCTAAGTAGCAGTGTGTAATCATCAGAAACTTAGCTGTTATCAAAGAATTAAAGATGCTAGGAGTTGGAGATGGGAAAGAAGAGGCACTTCCATGAATAAAACAGATTAATATTCTTACATGATACTTGAGTTTGGTTTCCAATACCCTCTTAGGATGCCTGTTTTACTTTCATATTATTTAGAGATAATGAGAATGAAAACACAATGGCTATATGTTATACTTTAAAAGTGTTGTTATTTCAAAAAGCATTAATTAAATTCTATAATTCTGATATATTTATATACTAATATAATGTATCTATTAATAAATATAATTAATATATTAGTTAAATATTTTGTATTATATGATATAGATAATTAATAATTCATTTAATACTTATTGATATAATATAATTATAGAGCTCTCAGTGGAGTTCTATAATATGTAGGAGACTGTTTATATTTTTAAACTCTGAAGTATTTGGCTATTTAACTTTATCAGAGCCATGGGGCTGCACCAGATGAATTACATTTTCTGAACTAATACTCTAGAAAACTACTGTTTCATGGTCATTCTGTTGTTCTCAGTCTTTACTCTTTGATCTATTTATAAACAGAATTATAATTAAACCTGGGATTTAATCTCAAGATAGTTAAGGTGTAGTAGTTCAAATCAGTATTGACTTAACTTGTAGTTTTATAGCTCCCTGTGTAACACTGTAGTTCTTTTGGTCAATTAATGTGAAAGGTAACATTCTTAAATACATAAATTTAGCACATCGATTTTTAAAACATTTTTTTAAGACAGGAAGCCAATCAAATACTGTATGTTCTTTAGTAACTAATTCTGAATACCAAATAGAAATGTACCCAGAGAATTATATTTTATATATCAAAAGTTTGTAAAGATAAGATTGCTGACTTTAAGAAATATGCTTATTCACTGAATTATACTTAATCATGAGAAAAATATTCCAACTTTCACCCTTCTTTTTTTGGGGGGGGGGGTTCGAGACAGGTTCTCCATGTAGCCCTGGTTGTCCTGGAACTCATTCTCTAGACCATGCTGGCCTCGAACTCAGAAATCCACCTGCCTCTGCCTCCCAAGTGCTGGAATTAAAGGAGTGCGCCACCACGGCCCGGCTCATCCTTCTTTTTTTTTAAATCTCAGAACTATCCATCTTCTATATGAGAAGAGAGAAAACTGCAACAAAATTACCATAGAAAACAACAGTAAATTCAGAAGTGCTTAACTTGTCAAATAAGAAGAGTCTTTATGTATATAAAAATATAAATACAAAAATATGAATTAGCTCATTCATGAAGAAGTCTCTTGGAGGTAAGATAAGTACTAATGTTATTAAGTGGACATCTAAAATCTGATCAATATTATTAAAACATTCCAGAAATAATAATATATTCTATTTTAAAAAGCTTTTGAGAATACTTTTCATTGTGTCTTTTACTCTCATTTGAAGTTAGTTTAAAAATATAAAGAAATATCTTTTCAAATGAAAACTAAATACATTATGGAATTTTACTTGTGTTTTACCTGTTTTATGTCAGTCTATATACCTCAGTTATAATAATAATACAAATTATTTCTGAGAGGTTGATATTTATAAAACTGCATAATTAATTTAAATTTATATTACAACTCATGCAGTGTGGTATTTACTACCTTCCCTGAAATTTCCATGGAAGAGTCATAAATCCCCAGGAGAATGAATTCTAATGTGGACATCTGAAGTCCACACTTTTTCCCCACCACTTTTGGAATGGAGAACTATTAAGGATGAAGAAATGACACAAAGTGTCATGAAGATGAAAAGAACAAAAGGAACAGCAAACTTTCAGGACACTTGTGCTGGTTTTGTTGGAGATAAGAATTGCAGTGTGCCTGGTCTACAGACTGAGTTCCAGGACAGCCAGGGCTATATAGAAAAACCCAGTCTCGAAAAACAAACAAACAAACAAACAAAGAATTGCAGTGAGAAAAATGATAAGCAAAGACCACTGTAGAGTAGAAAACTTCAAGGCCGGTTGGCTCTCATTCACATCTGTGGGCCTTTCCTTTCTGGATAGGATCTTTGATTCTCTGGATTTAGGGGAAGGTAATTCTTATCCAGGGTTGCAGAACGTTAAGTAGAACATCAAGAAGATTTTTTTTTTTATCTGCTATTTTTCAACTTCCTTCGGTGCAAATCTTTTAAAATGGCATGTACTGTTTCTCTTTTCCTTGGTTGTTAGTAGACATCATTGGGAACAAAAATTTCAATAGTACAGATGCACCATAGATCATGGTCTTGATAACTGGATCTCTTAGAAGGCACAAGATGTTTCAGAAAACAACTTACAAAATTTAATTTTAATGGAACACCTTTCTTATGCTGTTTTGGTATATTGCAGTGCCAAACTGATTTTCAACCTGAGACTCCTTGTTTCCTTTGATATTTACTGTTGTTTCAGGATTAAAAGATATTATTTTTAATTCAAGAAGAGTTAAAGTCTCAAGAAATATGTTTTTTATTTAGATATTAATATATTCTATGCAATTTTACCTAACTCAAAATTCTGACTCTACTATTTTTGCCTATTAATGTGAATTTTCGCCTTCTGGTCGGCTCCAGTTTACCTTGGGTACAAACTCTGCAGTCAGTCCCACAGCACCGAGAAGACTCCGATCCGAGGTGCTCTAGCATGCCCAGGATCATAGGCTCAGGGGTAAGTAGGACAAAACAGCTGTTCCAACTCCACCAGGAGTAACTGGGACCAGCAGGATACAGGGACAGAGGAACACCACCAACCCAGAGGCTCAGGTTTCTTCCAGTCTGCACAAGTTTAACTTGGGCAGGAATTCCTCAGCCAGTCCCATAGCACCCAGAAGAGGCTCAAATCCTAGGCACTCTAACACACCCAGGATCACAGGGTTATAGCATCACAGGATCCCAGGCGCTTGGTCACAGGGTCTCAGAGGCAGCTTGATTCTCAGGAACTCTTGATACACCCAGAATCTCAGGATCCCAGGATCCCAGAGAAAAATGGACTCTGAGAAGTTCTGACAACCAGGATTACAGGAAGAATAGGCTCCAGTCAGATATATCGAGGTCGAGTGACACTAGGGATAATCAAATGGTGAATGTAAGCAACAGAAATCAAGATTACCTGGCATCATCAGAGCCCAATTTTCCTACTGTAGCAAGTCCTGGATATACCATCACACTGGAAAAGCAAGACTTGGATTTAAAATAACTTCTCATGACAATTACAGAGGACTTCAACAAGGACATAAATAACTCACTTAAAGAAATACAGGAGAACATAGGTAAACAGGCAGAAGCCCTTAAAGAGGAAACACAAAATCCCTTAAAGAATTACAGGAAAACACAATCAAACAAGCAAAGGAAATGAACAAAACTATCCAAGATCTAAAAGTGGAAATAGAAACAATAAAAAATCACAAAGGGAGACAACCTTGGAGTTAGAAAACCTAGGAAAGAGATCAGGAATCATAGATGCAAGCATCACCAACAGAATACAAGAGATAGAAAAGAGAATCTCAGGGGCAGAATATACCATAGAAACAAAACAGACAGAGAAAATGCAAAAAGCTCCTAAATCAAAACATCCAGGAAATCCAGGACACAATGAGAAGACCAAACCTAAGGAGAATAGATATAGAAGAGAGCAAAGATTCTCAACTTATTGGGCCAGTAAATATCTTCAACAAGATTATAGAAAAAAGCTTCCCTAATCTAAAGAAATAGATGCCCATGAACATGCAAGAAGGGTACAGAACTCCAAATGTACTGGACCAGAAAAGAAATTCCTCCTGTCACATAATAATCAAAACATCAAATGCACTAAACAAAGAAATAATATTAAAAGTAGTAAGGGAAAAAGGTCAAGTAAAATATAAATGCAGATCTATCAGAATTACACCAGACTTCTCCCCAGAGACGATGAAAGCTAGAAGATTCTGGGTTGATGTCATACAGACCCTACAAGAACACAAATGCCAGCCCAGAACACTATACCCAGCAAAACTCTCAATTAACATAGACCAAGAAAACAAGATATTCTATGACAAAACCAAATGTACACAATATTTTTTCACAAATTCAGTCCTACAAAGGATAATAAATGGAAAACACCAACACAAAGAAGGAAATTACACCCTAGAAAAAGCAAGAAAGTAATCTTTCAATAAACCTAAAAGAAGATAGCCACAAAAACATAATTCCAACTCTAACAACAAAAATAACAGGAAGTAGCAATCATTTTTCCTTAATATCTCAACATCAATGAACTCAGAAGTTCTCAGAAGATGGAAAGATCTCACATGATCATGAATTAGCAGGATTAATATAGTAAAAATGGCCATCTTGCTGAAAACAATCTAGAGATTCAATGCAATCACCATCAAAATTTCAAATCAATTCTTCATAGAGTTAGAAAGAGAGATTTTCAAACTCATTTGGAATAACAAAAAATCCAAGATACCCAAAAATTTCTCAACATTAAAATAACTTCTAGGGGAATCACCATCTCTGACTTCAAACTGTACTACAGAGCAATAGTGATAAAAACTGCGTGCTATCAGTACAGAGACAGGCAGGAACATCAATGCAATAGAATTGAAGAACCAGCAATGAATCCATAGACATATATGGTCACTTGATATTTAACGGTGGAGCTAAAACCATCCAGTGGATAAAAGACAGCATTTTCAACGAATGGTCCTGGTCCAACTGGTGGTCAGCATGTAGAAAAATGCATGTAGAAAAATGCAAATTGACCCATACTTATTTCCTTGTACAAAGTCCAAGTAGATCAAGGACATTCACATAAGAACAGATACACTGAAATTTACAGATTAGAATGTGAGAAAGTGCCTTGACCACATGGGCACAGAGGAAAATTTCCTGAACAGAACACCAATGGCTTATGCTCTAAGATCAAGAATCGACAAATAAGATCTCATAAAATTGCAAATCTTCTGTAAGGTAAAGGACACTGTCGATACGACAAAAAAACAAACAAAAGATTAGGTGAAGATCTTTATCAATCCTACATCTGATAGTGGGCTAATATCCAAAATATAAAAGAACTCAAGAAGTTAGACTCTAGAGAATCAAATAATCCTATTAAAAATGAGGTACAGAGCTGGGGGGGGTGGTGGCACATGCCTTTAATCCCAGCACTTGGGAGGCAGAGGCAGGTGGATTTCTGAGTTTGAGGCCAGCCTGGTATACAGAGTGAGTTCCAGGACAGCCAGGGCTATATAGAGAAACCCTGTCTTGAAAAACCAAAAACAATAAAAAAATAATAAAAAATGAGTTACAGGGCTAAACAAATAATTTACAACTGAGGAATACCAAATGGCTGAGAAGCACCTAAAGAAATGTTCAACATCCTTAGTCATCAGGGAAATGCAAATCAAAACAACCCTGAGATTCCACCTCACACCAATCAGAATGGCTAAATTCAAAAATTCAGGGAACAGTAGACGCTGGCAAGGATGTGGAAAAGGAGGAAGACTCCTCCATTGCTGGTGGGATTGCAATCTGGTACAATCACTCTAGAAATCAGTTTCGTGGTTCCTCAGAAAATTGGGTATAGTACTACCTGAGGACCCAGCAATACCACTCCTGGGCATATACCCAGAAGATGCTCCAACATGTAATAAAAGACACATGCTCCCCTATGTTCATAGCAGCCTTATTTATAATAGCCAGAAGTTAGAAAGAACCCAGATATCCTTCAACAGAGAAATGGACACAAAAAGTGTGGTAAGTTTACACAAAGGAGTACTACTCAGCTATTAAAAATGATGAATTCATGAAATTCTTAGGCAAATGGATGGAACTAGAAAATATCATTCTGAGTGAGGTAACCTAATCGCAGAAGAACACACATGGTATGCACTTACTGTTAAGTGCATATTATCCCAAAAACTCCAAATACCCAAGATACAACTCACAGACCACATGAAGCTCAAGAAGAAGGAAGACCAAAGTGTGGGTGTTTCAGTCCTTATTAGAAGGAGAACAAAATACTCACAGCAGCAAATATGAAGATAAAGTGTTGAGCAGAGACTAAAGGAAAGGCCACCCAGAGACTGTCCTACCTGAGGATCCATCCCATATACAGTTACCAAGCCCAGACTCTATCGTGGATGTCAAGAAATACATGCTGAAAGGAGCCTGATATGACTGTCTCCTGAGAGGCCCTGTCATGCCTTACAAATACAGAAGCTGATGTTCACATCCAATCATTGGACTGAGCATGGGGTCCCCAACATAGGAGTTAGAGAAAGGACTGAAGAAGTTGAAGCGGTTTGCAACCCCACAGGAAGAACAATATCAACCAACCTGACCTCCCAGAGGTCCCAGGGAATAAGCCATCAACAAAGGATTACACATGGTTCCAGCTGCATATGTAGCAGAGGATGGTCTTGTCATGCATCCCAGTGTAGGGGAATCGAGGGCTGGTTGGTGGGAGTGGGTGTGTGGGGGGAGAGGAACACTCTCATAGAAGCAGGGGGGAGATGGGATAGTGGGTTTCCCGTAGGGGGAGAAACAGGGAAAGGGGAAAACATGTGAAATATAAATAAAGAAAATATCCAATTATAAAAGATGTGATTTTTCCAATAAGAACTGGACAGAATAAAGTATTCCTGGGGTATGGAAATTCAGTGTTTGTGTCAGACCCTTGCAGAACTAAGTGAATGAAATTTCAGTATGAGATAATACAAACTTTGATTCACTGAAATGAGTAGAAAAATTCATTATGGGTTCTGTCATCAAGAACTTTATTGTTCAAATTCTCTGCACACTCAGAATTCTTATAGATTAAATTCTAGTCCTCCAACATACTGTAGGTTTTCAGTGCTCTAGAAGTATAAAAAATCAATTCATATTTCTGTCCCATGTGAGTTGGGGGAGGTGTGGAAAGCACAATGCCTGTCAGTATAAATCTTTTCTTCCGGATTTATGTTTTGTTTCACTTCTCTTTTTTCACTGGGTAGCTGAGCTGTCTTTTACAACTATGTTCAAACATGGCTCTCTGGAAATTCCTTCCCATCTTCCAGTGGAACTTAGAACACCATTTTTGTTTTGTTTTGTTTTATTTTGTTTTGTTTTGTTTTGGTTTTTTTTTGTTTGTTTGTTTGTTTTTCGAGACAGTGTTTCTCTATGTAGCCTCAGTTGGAGCTCACTCTGTAGACCAGGCTGGCCTCAAACTCAGAAATCTCCTTGACTCTGCCTCCCCAGTGCTGGCATTTAAAGCATGTGCTACCACTACCCTGCTTAGAACACTAATATTAATGATGACCTTTATACATCTGCTTCCCATTCATACCTATGATGACATTTATAGTAAAATTATCAATTAATTTATTTTCAGATACTTGACACTTAAGAAAGAACCTGATCTGAAAGTAATACTCTCTTTAGAGCAAAAGAACCAAGTGTCCACACACCTATGTTGCTCTCTCGGTGTTATTTTAAAGTAGACTCTTTAATTTTTATTTCATTTTCAACCTATAAGAAAGGTCAGCATAAATGTCCATGGAATACAACTCCTGACAGCATAAGGAATCAAATTCTCCTTTTTTTTGCAATAGTAAAGATGATCATATCATGAACAACTAAACCAATGAGAAAGATACTCAAAGCTTATCCACATAATTTCTGATTAATATATTTGAAAAGAAGGGATATAATATGATTAATTCATTAATCTGAATGCCTTGAGCAAAAATGGGGTTTAGTATTCACTAAATAACAATGAAAAATATCAAGTTAACCCTTGATCCTTCTGAGCAACTGTATTATATCTCTTGTTTATATCCTTTAACCCCATGATTCTTGATACACTGTTTAATTATACTAAAAGATCAAATCTGAACATTGCAAATTCACTATGTTTAACATGTGTTATATATTCCACAGTAACAAAGGGAAGAAGTTTGTTGCTACATTCCTAGAGTGGTTCAGTAAAAATCAGTAGCTCTCCTTTTTACAAATGATAAATGGGCTGAGGAAGAAATTAGGGAAACAATACCCTTCCCAATAACCACAAATAACATAAAATATCTTGGTGTGACTCTAATGAAGCAAGTAAAGATCACTACGACAAGAACTTCAAGTCCCTGAAGAAAGAAATCAATGAAGACCTCGGAATATGGAAAGATCTCCCGTGATCGTGGATTGGCAGGAAGAGCGAAAATGGCCATCTGAACTAAAGCAATCATCCACAGATTCAATGCTGTTCCAGTTTAAATTCCAACAGAATAAATTTCAGACCTTAAAAGAGCATTTCTCAACTTCATATGGAAAAAAAATGTAGCCACAACATTTCTGAACAATAAAAAACTTTTACAGAATCACCACCCCTGACCTCAAGCTGTATTACAGAGCAATAGTTATAAAAACTTAATGGTGTTGGTACAGAAACAGATTGA
>JADRCC010576162.1:0-21685 GCA_019843855.1 Hylomyscus alleni
AATTGATTCTACAGAAAATTACTAAATAGAAATCTGAGCTCCTATTAATTTTGTCTAGTAGATACATAATAAAAAGAATGTATTAAAACTAATTTTTAAAATAAAGAATGGATCTTGTCTAATTCAATGTATGTAATACATTTTATAATGACATCAGTACTTTCAAAATTGAGATCTCTATATGTTTTTCAAATTTGGTATTTGCTACCTTCAATACTTGTCAACTCTTACTAGTCATGTTTTGATGTTCCTATTTATGCTGGGATCTACAATACTGGGCAATACAGCTCTAGACTCTAATTGTAACAAATGCAAACAAAATGAAGTGTGTGAACACTGACCAGACAGTGAAGCAGGAAAGCAGCCCAGCAAAACGTCAGAGCAACAGGAACAGTTTCAGCATTAGCTGGGCTCCAGAGCCTTGCAAAACTGACATCTGCTTCTGGCCCATTTCCACATTTGCCAATGTGACAAAGTTCATAAAGTGTAGACACGGGCCCACAGAAGCAGTTCTAGAAGCTGGCTAGCCCACCACCATGGCCTGGCAGACTCGGAACCAGCAGGGCGTGCTGCATGGCACCTTCTCACCATGCACTTGCAGGATGAAAGGGCAAAGGAGCTCTTTAGGGAAGGGACACTGCTGGCAAGCCTTGGTCTTACTGTGCTTATCCATCCTTATGTCCCAATGGCAGCCTTGAGGCCCCACAGTCTAATCCCTTTGAGTTAGGAGTTTTATGGATGAAGTTGGAGATGGCAAACACTCAGAGCGCCCCCAGTAGAAGGAATTTTTCTCAGAATATAGAACTGTAAAGTTGCCCTGTTAGATCATGACTGAGGTACATGGTTTATTCTTCCATATGTCTGTAGGAATACTGTGTTACCTCTCTCCCATCCTTCCTTTGTATGCATTCCTAGGTTCTTATCCTTCCATCGGATTTTGGCTTTCTATACATAATTTTTTTTCTATGAAAACATTGAGAATTGTCAGAAACTGCTTTTAGAAAGCAAAAGTGATGATTTTTGAATGATGCACACTTCTAAACAAAGCTCCTTGCCTTTGTTTTCAAGCCAAGTAACTTGAGTTACAACTGCAAAGTGTTCCACAGGTGAATAATATAAGATAAAGATGATCACTGAGAATCTCAAGCTGGCCATGGGAGCTCACAACTGCAGTCCTGACACTGGGAGGCTACAGCAGGAGGAACATCACTTTCAGGCCAGCCAAGGCTTGTAGAGTTCAAGATAGCATGAGATAAACAGTAATATCTTATGGGAAGGAGAAGAAGGGAAGAAAAGTCCCCAAAACAGTATCATTGTAAATGAATATGAAATGACCAGAAAGTCTCATGTGTTGAAATTTGTGTTTCTAGCAGGAGGCTCTACTAATAGGTAGTTATAGGTCATGAGAGCATTGACCTCTTTAGTTGATTTCCTATTGATTATTTCATACCTGAACTATTAGAATGTAGGGCCTAGCTGAAGGAAGTGTGTTACTGGAGATATACCGTTAAAGGTATGCCTTATCTCTAGCCCTATCCTCCTTCCTCTGGCCTTCTTCATGTCTCCTATAAGGTGAGCAGCTTTCCCTCACCATGTAATTCCCATGATGATCCTGGATTGTCACAGGCCTGAAAGCAATGGAATCATATGGCCATACTCTCAAATTTTTGAAACCAACATAAACCTTTTATCCTTTAAGATGATTATTCCCAGGGAGTTTACAATAGCGACAAAACACTTAAGAAGAGCTCATGATGAATGCTGAGTAAGCAGCAATCAGGAAGCCCGTGTGTCTGTGCTAGGTCTGCTGCATATATGCCATGGCTGCTAGTTTCGTATTTTTGAAAGACTCCTAAGAGTGGGAATGGGGTATCTCTAACTCTTTTGTCTGCTTTTGAGGCCCCTTTCTTCCTACTGGGTTGCCTTGCTCAACCCTGATATGAGGTTTTGTACCTAGTCTTATTGTATCTTGTTATGCCATATTCAGCAGATATCTCTGGAGGTCTTGCTGTTTTCTGAAGGGAAATGGAGGAGGAATAAATCTGGGGGAGGGGAGATCTAGAGGGGGAACTGTGGTTGGGATGTATTATATGAGAGAAGAATTTACAAAAAGGCAAGCTCCCCTCATAGGGAAAGTTGGACACCAGATAAATAATTAAAGTGGGTTTTTCGTGGGATGCTCCCTGTGTTCAAACAGAAAGTTTAGAAGAAATCAGCACAGCTCTTTCCAAAAGGGAAGCAGACAACACTTCCTTGATTTACCTTTCATAGATATGTGCAGTTCCACAGACTGCATACTCTAATTCATGCCCAAACACATAAACTTATCATTGAAGATTCCTGGGCTTCTAGCCCTTGCTAGCCAATGATGTTCTTGGATCCCATATCACAGCAGTAACAACAAACTTGCTTAAGCTTGCCTTTGACCCCAGTTTCTAGAAGAGTGTTTCAAAGCTCTATATTTTTTCTAGTGATAGTAGTGTCTTTTGTCATTAAAAATGAGTTCCTTTTGACAGCAATTGAGTTTGTGCTTAAAAAAAAAACATGACTCATGGTGTGCTCTTGGTGAGTTTTAAGAAGAGGACTGTCTATGTCAAAAGACCACATAATTTCCCAATGTGCTTTCAGTCTTCCCCAGAGCTCTAGTGAGAAAACTAGGACTGTAGGTTGTGGTCAATCATGTGGGTAATTTTTTAAAACACATATGCCTATGCAGTGAAACCCAAAGAGGAACTATGGACACCAAGGTTCAGTGTAGCTTCCTAGCTGGTAAAAACACTGAATGCTGAAGGAAGTCTAGATCCATAAAGCAAGTCTAAGGAAGAGCTACACACCTTCACCTAATCAGTTCTTTGCACTTTTCCTGTTGGCCTAGTTCTAAATTGTAGCCTTTAAGAGGAAGCTACAATTCTGAGTAGTACAGAACTTCCAGTATGTTCCAAGAGCTTGTTAAACTTGGCAGAATTTCAGGGGATCCTTGAGATTGTGGTCAGCTGGAAGAAGCAAGGGTGAATGAGGAAGGACTGACTTACTACTAGAGTGTAAAGCTAGGCAGTCCGGAAAAAATTGCCCTTGGTCTGTGGGGTGTGTGTTAGCTTTTACTGCTGTGTGTTAACTTCTGCTAAACTGCACTGTGTAGTGAGCCACCCAGCAGTATTAAGAGAATTCTAATCAAGACACAAATACTATCCAGATTAAGCACAGCACATTTGGATACTCCGTTCATGTTTAACATTGAGATTGTAACCACAGTTCTTCTAGCAAAAGCAATATGAAAACAAACAGACTTGGAAACAAGCAGACAACAGCATTTCCTCCAAAGAATCAAAATGCTTAAAGACACTGCCAGAGATCATTTTTAAGACGTTACAGGAAGATGGTCTCTGTCTTTCCTAAAGGAACTTAGCATTTCCTTATGCCTTTTAGTTCTCTCTCTTTGTTTCATGGCATTGCTTTAGAATTAGCTGGGATTTAAGAGTTGCTGGAGAATTTTAATGTCAGGTATTACTACAATGACCCACATCCATATTAAATGCTCTAAGTGGGGCAGAGGGCCTGCCACACCGCATCCATGGCTAGTAAGCTTATTTTCAGAGGTCAAGTGTTGCATTTGAACATGTAACCAGCACAGGGCTTCATCTGAGATGACAGTTTACTTTTTCCCTTTTTTTTCCTCCCTACATCAGGAAAATAAAAACAAATAAATAAAGAACAACATAAAAACACCAACAAGAAGATAAAAATCTCGCCAGTGATCCAAATGTTCTGGGCTGGAAGCTTTTAGTGAGGGGTCAGAGGTGGCTGGGCAGTGCAGGTGCCCTGGAGAGGTGGGAGACATTAGCACTCCAGACACTACTGAAAGAGAGGCAAGAGAACTTAGGAAGTATTCAGGGTTGAATAAAAAGGTATACAAGCAATTTATTTCCACAACAGACTGGTCCTTTTTAAAGACAACCTTAAGTAAGAGCATAGGAGATGAATGAGCAATTCAAGTATTAAAGGCACTTCTGTCTTTAAAGTGGTCCTCGCTGAAAAAGCCCTCAAAAATGCTTTTGTAGGGGAGAGTGGAGAACCTCACCCTTCTTCCTGGTTAGTTGCCAGAACAGGGGATTAAGCTACATCTTGTTTCCATCCATTGACAGGAGACATCTGACAGAGATTCCAGTGAGTCAGAGGGAAGGGCAGGCCTCAGGCAGTCTGATTGTTGGGATTAGGTAAAACACAACACTAGGGGAGCTGCATTTCCCTAAAAAGTACATTATTCAGAACGAAAAGACAGAAAGAATGTCAGGTCATTACAAAAATTTTACGTATGCTACAGAAAAGTAAAGAATGATTTCTCTGTGCTAGGTCCCTAATATAAAATACTTGGCGTTATTTAAAATGTAAGGGAGGACATCAACACTGACAGTCCAAGGCCATGAAGGCCTGAGGGCCTTTACTGCACCCACTCAGTTTCTTCATTTGTGCATGTATTCAACCAAGTCTAGGCACTCTAGTTTCTATAATTATACTTCTAGAGCATGTTCTTTCTTAAATCTTCTGTGCCCTTCTTGCTAATACAATGTGTTTGCAGGCCTGTGCAAGGATCCCTCATCATTTCAGACACATTCATGCAAAATTCCTAACTAGAAAATAGGAAATCTGGTATCTTCAGAAATTTGAATGTTTCTGGTTGCTAACAAAATTCAGTGAAAGACTATACATGTGTCTTCACATGACAGCTGAAGTCAACATTTAGCTATATCAAAAAATACTGTATAAAGATTCCTTTAGCTTCTCCATAGGGTGCACATGAAACAAATCGATTCTGTGTTTAGACTTAGCTCTCATTCCTAAAGCAGCTCATCATGTACATGTAAGTACTCCAAAACTAAAACCCAAAACAGTTCTTTCTGGTCCAAGAGACACTCACAACTTCTACTAAAACAAACAAACGAACAAACAAAACAACAAAAAAGCCTTGTTGTTTATTGGAAATTCAAACTTGACCCAGAAGGCCTGTTGGCTTTAACTGATAACCCTACTTATAAGAAGCTCGGTTTCAGGTCCAACACTCACTTCTGCATTTTTCTCAATTTTCACAGTGGTATTTGAAAACTGAATACCATCATGTTAATCTCATATTTAAAGTGACAGTTTTTAGTCTTAGAATCCAGTACCCAGTTCATACTAAGTCTTACAAGATTTATAATGACTAAGGGTTGTATCACCTCCTCCAGCTACCTGACTTCATTTTAGCTATTTTGTGATTACAACAAACTTGCCTAATATAGTGAGCTTTTATTTCCTCTCAGCTTGTTCATACCACTGCCCATCAGTACAAAGTCCCCAAACTACCTCCTTCTAGGTAAATGGATAACTGACAGTCATCTAATACAACTGCACATTCTATCCCAGCCCATGCAGAACACTCAGTGAATAAAAGGTCTAAGGGAGAGACAGAGACTTAAAAATTCACCACTACTCAGTGATTAAACCCAGAACGGTTCCTGTCTAAAAGAACTGCAGGGACAAAAATGGAGAAGAGACTGAGGGAAAAGAGGTCCAGTGACTGGGCCCAACTTGGGATCCAGCTCAAGGGGAGGCTCCAAGGCCTGACAGTATTAGTGATGCTATGGTATGCTTACAGGAAGGAGCCTAGCATAGATGTCCTCTGAGAGTCCCAAGAAGCAGCTGAAAGAGTCAGATGTAGTAGATACTTACACCCAACCAATGGACAGAAGTCAGGAACCCCGATGGTTGAATGAAGGAAAGGCTAGAAGAAGCTGAGAGGAGGGTGACCCCATAGAAGACCAGCAGTCTCAACTAACCTGGACCTCTGAGATCTTTCAGACACTGAGCCACCAACCAGGCAGCATATATGAGCTGGTCCTAGGCCCCTGACAAATACACAGCAGAAGACTGCCTGGTCTAGCCTCAGTGGGAGAAGACCCACCTAACCTTCAAGAGACTTGAGGCCCAAGGAAGTAGGGAGGCCTGGTGGGGGTTGGGAGGTGGGGACATTGCCTTGGAGACAAAAAAAATAAAAATATGAAAAGACAAACCAAAACAAAAAATAAACCAAAACAAAAAATAAAACCAAAGAAACAACACAGGCCATGATACACTGATCTAACCAGTGATCCTGGTGATCCTACTATTCCTACTTGTTCTGACCAGGAGAGCAGTAGAAAATAGTAGCAAAATCCAGGTCACCCACTACTATGAAACACTATGGACAGTACTCTAAAAGTTCTACAAAATGATTTATGTCTGGAAATTTCACTTTTCTAAATAAAAAAAACCTTAGTGATGATAATTTTTTTTAATATTCTATAACTTCTAGTCAGAATATAAAATAAAAAGAATAAAAAGAAAATACTAACATAGTTTACTACACACACTGAGATAGAGATAGATGATAGATGATAAGTAGATAGATAAATAGGTAATAGATAAATAGATAGGTAGATAGAGGCAGGCAGATAGACAAATAGACACAGAGAGAAACAGAGAAAGAAACAGTTTAAGAGAACCCAGAGGGGGAGAATTTCCCGCGGCAGCAGCACACTAACCTGATGACTCAATGACACAGCAGACCTGAAAGTAGATCATTAAATGCTGAGACTTAAAACAGTGGAAAGGCAGGACAATATTTTCTTTTAAAAATCTCTTATAAATTCTATATCTTACACATGGATACACTGTTGCAAAACACGGTATTGGTCCCCTGAAAAGCTATAGATAGATTGTAATGTTACTAGAACATTTGCCTGGCAAACCTGTTAGTTTCCTAGTTCTAAAAACAAAAATTGAAAAAAAAAACAAAAAAAAACAAAATAAAACAACCACACACACACATATACACACACACACACACACATAGTTTCTACAATTAAAGTGATTTTTTTAAAAGGATCTGGTATTTAATATGTTCTCCCAATTAATACCCTATAAAACAGTCCAATTAAAATAAGTAATGGTTGATATTAGCCATAACAACATCATGTGAAGGCAAAGAAAACACACACAGCATAAACTGCCACATAATCATAGGGAGATAATAAGAACAGGGACATATCAGACATTCTTGAGGGAGTGTCTGCCTCACACAAGACAATTCTGGCCTGAGGAAGAAGTTACACATGGTGTGGTGGAAGGCTACAAGCACCAAGCGAAGACAGTTTCAGCAAAAAGGAAGTGTGTACAGGAGTCCCTGGGTCTCTCTGGACCAGGTAAGCACATGCCTAAGATGGCTCAGATGTACTACTGTTCAATGGCATTTTAGTGAAAACTCTTGGCTGCTTTCCAGCTATGTTTGTAAATTTTTTAAGCAACTACTTTTAATTTATTTAATTTAAAAAAAGTGAAAAATATTGAGAAATTGATTATCATTATATATTTTCCAAAATGTAAGCCAATGTACTTTAGCCAATGCAGGACCACGGGATAGGAAAGTGGCCACAAACATAATGTGCCTGCTATCTCTTCTTTGAAATGGCATTTTGTAAACTTTCTAGTATCTGACACATCCAAAGTATAGATGATCTCAAATTTGAGAAAAAATGGATTGAAAACAGATAGTGTTTAACTAAGAGATGCAGAGAATAAAGGAAGTAAGAAGAAGACTGGAATGACAACCTTTTAAAATCCTGCCCATCCTCCTTCATATCATAAAGCAGGAAGATGGCCGTCTGGCCTCTCAGTGGCTGAAGTGACTATGCTGCTACTGTCTGCCTGCCTCATGAAGCCTTTCACAAAAACAAGAAGAAAATATCTAAACAATTTCACAGAGGAACCAGCCACTACCTTCAGGGATGAGATGATGATATAGAGGCCCAACAGTCTGCCAGCACACGCAGGTCCACGGAGAGCCTGCACATAAGGGGAATTAAGACCTTTCACGTGTGGGCTTTGTACTCCTTCATCACTAATATCCCACAAGCAATCCAAGGTAACATCTGCCACCAGAAAAGGTACTTTGTCTATGCTGGCCCATCTTTGGAAGGCAGCAGCATGCTTGACAGTGACATATGATGAGGTTAGAGCAGGACAATCCATCTCCATTTTCTTGACAGGATGGCACCTCAGGCCATGCTGAGGGAGTGCAGGCCGCCTGCCCCCACTGCTCAGGTTGCCAGCATCCAGGATCAAGTGGCTGGGTGTCTGGCAGTGGACTCAGAGAAACAAAGGCGGCCTTATCTCCTGGAATTCAAGGAACTTCATCCCCAAACCAAAATAACTGCTGAGTGGGCACTACTCAGTGACCCATGTCTGAGTCAGGCCTTGCCAGAGGGCACAGGGTCCATCACCCGCAGTCAAAGAGAAATGACATAGCCATTTTAATGGCGAAGAGGCCTTCTATTTGGGCCCACAGGGCTAAGAAAGATAAACCATAAAAGTACTACAGGAGCAAGCCATAAAGGCATAGAAAGACAACAGCAAACAAAGGCTTATGGCAGGACCTCATGAGGCAGGTGAGAGCCAAACAGCCCAGGTTTCCAAAGAAGTGCTTGCAGCAGCTGATTAAAAATTACACAGCTAAGAAAACTGATGTTAGTCAGTGTTAGAACTATTTTCATTCTACTGTGCATTTCCACTGGACTTAAATTACAAGTCTTGATTTTTACATAAAATGGCCAATGTAAAACCCCAACAGAGGGTGTGACAGAGAATTGATGCACTGATACAGGTTGTGTACAAACACCATCACCAGCCTCATGATTTGTTCCACTTTCCAAGTTTCCACACATGTAGTAATTAAAATGAGAATTAGAAATAATACAGAATAAAACTGAGGATGGGGGACCAAATGATAAAAAACAAAACAAAGACCAGCTATAAACCTTCCTAGTAGGGAGTGAAGCAGCATTGTAAAGCACAGACATAAAATACTTTTCTGATTCCATTAACCAGTCAATCAACTAGAGACAAAATTTATTAACCATGGAGCTTTTCTTATAGAGAAGTTATTGTCTTCATCATGTTAAAGCAATAACAACTAATTACCCTTAGATCTTCACATGTGCAGCGCATGGCAAATTAGAAAAACAAGTTTATCTCTCTGCATACAAACTTGAAGACCATCGTCAATCTTCTGACCTTCATATTTCCCTGATGGAAGAGGGCAGAAAGAGAATGTGCATTTCTGAATTACAATTGCATGGTGATACTGAGGATAGCAGCTAACGGGATAGGAATTAATGGAACTGAAACACACTGGATGTCCCAGAAGGATTCTGCACAGAATTTGCATCTCCAAGCTCTTTCTTTAATAAAAGGGGCCTCTCTTAATTATTATTAACCTGGTAAATGAGGCTTAAATCTGAACTGGGTGTAAATTTTAGAAATTTGGCTCTCTGCAAACCTTATTCACTTCAGCTGTGATTTCAAAAGCATTTTCTGGAGGAAGTGTTAAAGCAGACTATGTCTAGAAAGGCAGTAAATGCAACTGTTCATAGCAGGAAGTGATGCTGTCAGCTAGAGGAAATGAACATTTCCAAGATTTACTTAATCACAGAAAGCAAACTTCTTATTTTTAAATCTGTTTCTCTCCACACATGTACTGAATCCTAAGAGTCCTAAGAAAATTAGCTCTGTAGTGTCCTCTGAGATTCAGGACTGCTTAACCAACATGTCTTTGTGACAACTCTGGTCTTTGGGACAACTCTGATCTCACCCACAACACAGACACCTCCACAAGGGTGTAAAATACAACCATATTGATGAGTTGAGTAATCTGATGCATCATTATCCAAAACAAACAACATAAAGCATATTTTCCCTTTTTAAAAAAATTACATGTAAAGTTTCTCATGAGGAAAGGAAAAAACAAACAAACAATTCTGACCTTCTTTCACTGGCCACTGAACTTAACACTGCTCCTGGGCCACTGGAAGCTTGCATTGTAAGTCTATTCTTGTCCTATAGGGTAAGACATCATGTATATCTATACTGAAAATTTTATCAACATATTAAATATTTAGCAAATAGAAATATTTATATACTTGATTTGCAAAATACTTCACACACCTTATCTTCTCTAATCCTTACAATTCTTTGCAGAAATAAAAAAAATTTCCATATAATTTCCCCTCATAATAAATCTATCTTGGAAATAATCTAATGTGACTTTCCCATCCTGTAAAAGTAGAGCCCAAAGTCCAAACATAAGTAACGAATACTCAAGACTACATAGCTAGTTGGTAGCAAAACTGAAGCTAATGGGTTTCAGCTCAGGACTCTCAGTGAGAGTAAAGGCAGGAACAATGTGAGGGAACAACGCACTGCCCTACCTTGTAGAATGAGAACCACTTAGTCGCTCTCACAAAGGATTGCTCTGGGTCTAGAGGAATTGAGAAAGACTTACCTACTGAACTGCAGACCTAAGAATCAATGACAATCTATTCTGTCTTGGTGAATTCTAATTCTAAAGCACAATGTAGTTGGCATATTGAGAACTGCCTGTTGGAGCAAGGGAGGCCTTTTTTTAACCCACAAGGGAGAATGGCAGGGCATGGGCACTAAAAGTACCACCTGCCAACTTATACAACTTGGTATTCTAGCCATGCTTCTCTTTGTCCTACTCTTCACATCACATAATGTCTATATGGGGTGAGGGGGGCACTACATACCTCTGTTCACTCCCAATCTTGCATCAGGAAGAAGCGAGCTAGAAACTGTAGTTGTTACCTGTATCAGCTTTAGCAAATTCAACAATCATATATCCTGCAAGTACTAAGTATCAGACACTATACTAGGTACAAAAGAACTAGGATGGAGAGGACAAACAGGATCCTTGGCTTACATAATGTACAGCCTGCTATTTTCCTGACCTCTATGAAATTTATATGGTAAAGCACACACTACTCTAATCTGGAACTGCCCCAAATTCAGGTGTGCTCCTTGCTGTGCAGCTCCCTACTGTGGGTCTGAATATTTGGTGAGACTAAGCCATAAAGCAGAAGCATGAAGCTGAGGGTTTAGTCCTTAGGCATGGGATCAATGACCCCACAAATGGACCAGAGAACTCTGGGGCAGCTCATATTGGCCATGCTGGAAGCAGAGTAAAACCTTTTGGCATCTTGATCTTGACCTTCAATGCTCAGGAATCTTAAAAAACACATTACTGTGGTTTATACACTATTCAGGTCTTTTGACATCACAGCACAGTGACTAATAACACTTATTAATAAGTATATTTAATAATACATCAAAGAGATTATGATTGGGGAATGATGAACCAAACAAAAGAGAAAGTAGAGTATCTGAAGTTGGCTAGTAGTGATAGCGGACAAAGCTGCCATTGAACACTAAATTGTGAAATGTGGTAGCCAAGCTCACACCCCAAGGTATTATCTTAAATCACATGGGAACATATTTCCATGGAGGAAGGAAAATTGGAGGACTGAGACTCTGTTGCTGTCTATGGATTGCAAAAGGCAGAGGAATCTGAGTCATGTGGTTGCTTTTAATATTACAGGACAGCTTACAATCAAAACAGTAAATCTTGGCTCTTTCTAGAAATGTCTACATTAAGAAACTAAACAGAATTATGACAGCAAAATTTAAGGAGCCTCACTATGGCCTGCAGTTAGCAAGCAGAATAAGCTAAAATCCAAGAGTGTGAAGTGCAGAATCCAGCCTGAGCTGCCTTTACAAACTTGGCGTGTTCTCTTGACCAATGTGCAGGGGCTGAGCTACCATGGCTTCTTGATCCTTTGGCCTCCCCAACAAGGTTTTGTCTTGTGTTGTCCTTGCTGGAGAAGAGAAACACTGTTCTTCATTATTGTCTCTTAGGCATTTTGTCCTGTGACTAGGATCTAAACTGAAGTGCTTTAGGGTAATAAACAAAGTAAGAAAGAATAGATCTTGAAGGAAATATGTGTTGTCTTGGGAACCAGAGCAGAAAACAGGGGAAACTGGGTGGTTATGCATTCTGCATGACTTAACATCATTTTGATTGACAACTTAATTACTGTAGAACATCCAACTATATAAGCTTGATTTACGGTACAAGCTAACAGTCACTTTCCTTGTTTGCTTGGTTGGCTGAGGCAGATTTGGTCCTAGCTCTGGCACAGCTGTGATTTAAGGAACTCTCTTCACATAATGCAAAAATCAGAGACTCTAGATGAAGGAGGCCACATGGACAACATACATGCTTCCTCTGCTTCTACTAGGTTCTCCAAGGTTCTCTCTCTCTCCATTTCCTCACATCAGGAATATACTAGTTAGGTCATAAATAAGTCAAGCTCAGAGATTCTTGGGAAGAATGACTGAAAAGAAACAAGTCAAGGGGAGCTATATACATGTAGTGGAGAAAATTCAAAATGGGCACCGTTACAGTAGTGAGCACATATGTGGGCTAAGGGCCTGCAGTTCAGAATGATCTCTCCACAAAGGATCCTTAACCCCTAACATCCAGGAGAATGACCAGAAATAAGCAGGCTCACTAAAGTTTGCCTAACTAGCACACAGTGACTATTTCACTTGAGACAAAGAGACTCGAACACAGTAATTTTACTGAATATATTTGAAGAGATGAATATAGTTAAAACTTTGCAGGAGTTCATGGTGACTGATACTGCACCCAAACAAATTCTTTAGGAAGTTAGAAAGAAATTTCATCTTTCTATTAGAGTGCATAAATGACAAGTAGTTTTTTGTTACTCTTATATCACAGGAGGTTCACTGAGATCTTAAATTTGTTTTAATGTTGCCTTTGAGATTAGAAGAATCTCTACATTGCCTCCCTAACTTGCAGATTAAGGATTATTAGGGTAAGAGTGATGATGTGGAAGACGACAGGACCTTGTCCTTTTTCAGTAGTAAGCCAAAGCCAAGCTTAGCCAGCCATCAAAAATCAAAATAACAAAGCAAGACAAACCAACACACTAAGATAATTCACGATAATATATTGATTTTGTTAACTTCTTGTTCAGATATTCATATGGAAAAGTTTTTGGGAAATAGTGGGTTACAGTAAAATGATAGTTATGTAACACACATTTGGTTTCATTATTTGGTGTTTTTGATATTTTAAATCTTTAAATAATTTAGGTAGTTGAATACACAACATAAAAATGGGAAATAAAACATATAGACATATATGTAAGGAAATGATCATTGTAAAAGAAAAAAACAATCATTTCTAATAGTTTTACATCTATTCACTTGACTTTGTATGACAGCATACAGGAATTTTGTATTTCCAGGTTACTGCTTAGGGAGGTTAAATAAGCTATTCGTTCAGACTCAAATCACCTCCATTAGACTACTCTCAACCTCTTGGAATAACAAAGTTCCTCCTGGAAACACAAATCTAATCAATTTCTATTGTCTAGGAAGGCTACTACATCTGCACTCCACCAGTGTCAGCATAGTAATTTGCAGAGCTGGAACTCTACATATATTTTGTTGAATAAATGGACAGGTTCTGAATTAACTTCTAACAGCAAATCTCAGATCACAGTGTTGGCAGCTGTTGTGGCTCTTGTGTTTGAGCACTGATTAGGAAAGCTGTGGAGCTGTGCTGGTGAAAATGAGTGTCTTGGTCAGAGTTTCTATTCCTGCACAAAAAACATGACCAAGAAGAAAGTTAGGGAGGAAAGGGTTTATTCAGCTTACTTCCACATTGCTGTTTATCACCAAAGGAAGCCAGAACTGGAACTCAAGCAGGTCAGGAAGCAGGAGCTGATGCAGAGGTTGTGGAGGGATGCTCCATACTGGCTTGCTTCCCCTGGCTTGCTCAGCCTGCTCTCTTATAGAACCCAAGACTTCCAGCCCAGGGATGGCACCACCCAGAAGGGGCCCTATCCCCTTGATCACTAATTGAGAAAATGTCCCACAGCTGGATCTCGTGGAGGCATTTCCCCAATTGAAGCTCCCTTCTCTGTGATAACTCCAGCCTGTGTCAAGTTGGCACACAAAACCAGCCAGTACAGTGAGTCTCTGGGAATGGGTGAAAGCTCGAGATCTGATAGCCTGGCCCTACTTCCTGTCTACCCCTCTGCTTCCTACTGCTGATGCAATGTGACCATAAGCCTCACACTCCTGCTGCCATGCCTTCTACTTCTATGGACTCTATCACCTCAAAACTGTAAGTCAAAATAAGCCTTTCTTCCATCTAGTTGCTTCTTATCAGGTATCTGATGATAGCAAAATGGAAACTAATACAGAAATGCAAAATGAAATCTATGCACATCAGAAAGACCCAGAAGTCATTGTTAAAATTTAAAAGTACAGAAGTAAAAAATATTATTTTAACTATATTATAAATATCATTTTATCTATATTAAATATGTAATATATATTAAATAAAATAAAAAAATAAAAGTACAATCATGCATTCTTAATAACTCTACCTTACAGGTACTTGGTTTGAAAGCCTGCCAGTAAGAACCACTTCAGTATCATACCTTTCAGAGGTTGACAACCTAGACAGTGGTTACTACTTTAGGAGAACAGTGGAGCTACTGGGTGATTTCTTACAAAATTATCAAGCTGGGAAGCAGACAGTCATCAGCTATGAATCATAACTTCCAGAACAACCCAAGAAGTTTTGAAGATAATTACCAAGAAGCATAACTAATTTTTATATTAAACTAAATAGCATCTTCATATTTATACAAGTTGCAAACTCTAGACAATGTTCAAACCATCTGTAGAAGACATTCCTAAGACAGGATCTAAGCTTCCTGCTCCTCCTGTTCTGAGGACGACAAGTGAGGTAACACAGCACTTACCATCCAATGACATAGGCCCCTTCATGTACTAACTTACTTAGCCCTAGCTTCATTCCTACAATATTAGGCATTATTCACATTTTATAAATAAGATTGTAAAACACAAAATAATTTGCCAGTGTGGTCAATCTAAAAGAAAGAGATAAAATGTATCTATTCTGTCAAGCTGACTAAGATGACACTATCGAGCAGAGTATCTCAGCTCACAGGATTATGACCGACTCCTCCCTGTGCACTGGATCTATGAAGATGGCAGCACAGGCCATTCAGGAGTCATTCAGTGCACACTCACATTCCATCATGTCCACATTTTCTTTCAGGACTTAGACACTACCTCCAAGGACTTGCAGACAAAAAGGAGAAACCATCTCTCATATAAACCAGTGAGGAGGAAGATGTAAGTGCTAATTAAGTTGTCAGTGGGCTGCTTTCATATGCCTCTGTCTAACTATTTGAATTTTATGTATCAGTTCTTTAAGTTTTTTTTATAGACCATTGAGCTTCTGAAGTAAAAAATGAAGGGGGTGGTATAGGGAAAGGCACAGAATAGAATTTCTTTTTAACTGAAATAAATGTCCATGGAAAGTTTTCTTGACAGATAAATTACTGCCAGTCAGAAATGAAATGTTAAATCCTCAATCAGTGAAGCTCAGGGGCTCTTTAATCTATAGAAAAGATTTTCCTGACTGATGCTAGGTTTATTAGTAGGGTGTCAGGCTGTGCAATGGTTAGTCTCCAGGGAAATGCTGATACTAAGTTTCAGTAAAACTGTCAGGCCCTTCAATAGTGTCTTCATTACTTTCTCACTGGTATGATAAAACATCATAACTAAAGCAACTTATAGAAGAAAGAACTTATTTGGGACTTTCAGTTTCCAAAGGTTAACTAGAGTCCATGAACATGATGGCTAAGAACATGGCAGGCTGGCAGGCAGGCGTAGTGCTGGGCCAGTGGCTGACTGTGTATATCTTGATCCTCAGTCACAGGTAGGGAGGGCTAAATGGGAATAGCATGAGGGTTTGAAACTTCTAAACTCACCCCAAGTCACACACTTCCTCTAACAAGGCCACACCGCCTAATCACTCCCAAACAGTTCCACCAAACAGGGACCAAGTATTCAACCATGAGCCTATGGGGATGACTCTCATTCAAATTCTCACAAGTAGTCTCAAGTTGAATGCTGATGCTAGTTTTATTAGCAGGACAGTCAGGTCCCGCACCCTAATTAATCTGAAGTTACTCCAATACTAGATTGCCTTCTGGCCAAAATACTGCCTCTTGAGAACTGGAAACTTCTTTGACATAGTTAGCAACTAGTGTGCTCCCACCTCTTAAAAAGGATCTCTGCATTCTTAATGGAGAACTGCCTCTGCACTGAGGACATGGACTCTCCTGAAGATCCCACAAAAAGTTGTTCATTCATCTAAATGCAAACTACTTGAGGATCAGGTTCTAAAGGTGACATGTTTTCACACTGCAGTATTCTTGCCAGAACATTTCTCTTTTTCTCAGTCTTATGCTCCACTGTTTCTCCCTCTATCTGCTGTGCCTCTTAGCTTTATAGAAACACAATGACAGAGTTCATCAATCATTGCCTATCACTCATCATGTCTTCCCTCCATGTGAAACTGATGGGAATCTAACTTAAGCCTCTTCCCTCCTTTCCTCCTAACACAAAGATCACTCCCTCTTTCTTCAACACAAGAGGAGGGTTTTGTCCTTGGCTTCAGTAATCAATTATGATTCACCTAGCCAGTGGATTATGCTTCTATCCTTCTAGCAAATAACTGGTTAAGACATGAATTATGTGAATGAATTTTGGCTAATTAGATGCAAAAATATATACTAGGTATTTTCTAAGAAGAGTTTTTCACTACTGAGTACTTCCACACCTGCATGAAATTTCCAGAATTATACCGATTTCTGAAATGTAAGAAAGTAAAGCAATGGTTTTACTTTTAAGAAATTGTATGTGATATATATATATATATATATATATATATATATATATGCATATTAATGTCTAAGTGTAGTCACCTGTGTACCATAGTGTATATGTGGAGGAAAAAGGACAACTTCAGGGGTCAGCTCTCACTTTCCACTTCTTTTTTTGAGACAGGGTCTCTTAAACACTTACCATACGCCAAAACCATATGCCAAAGTAACTGGTTCACAGATTCTGAAGACTCTCCTGTCTCTGATTTCAATTTTGCTGTACAAGATCTGAGAATACAAATACATGCTGCTGTGCCTGGCTTTTACTTTGGTTGCAAGGGTTTCAATTTGTGTCCTCATGCTTGTATGGTAAGTACTTTACCCACTAAGCCATCTCTGAGTTTTCAAGATCCATGGCCTCCTGGACTTTAGTTTGTGTGTTTTCAACTTATCAAGCCAACCACACTTGTGTAGGTGCCCTTCCTTTTCTTGCTTTACAGACTGACCTGGAACCTGTCTGTCCCTAGTAGGTTCTCATAGATCTTTTCCTTTCTCTGAGGATGACAGTTCTTCAGGAAAGTAGTTTTGCTTTGTCTCTTTTCTAGTTTCTAACTCCATTCTCAAAGATGTCTGTTTTGTCTAGCTTCTTTTTAGTAACATTGGAGTAAGTGTTCTTCTGCCCATTAATCTATGGTGTATATAGTAGCAGACTCATATAAATATCTAAGACTTTTTAGAGGTAATTTTTTTCATTATACAAATGATATATACACCTTTATTACAGAAAATGTTTAGGGAAACTAAAGTACATAAAACAATTAAAGGCTTGAGAGGTGGGGCTAGTTCAGTACTACAGTACTTGCCTAGCATGGGCAAGACTCTGGGTTCCAAATCAGCACTGGAAGAAATATAATCAATAGTCGAGGATTTCACCTTCATTTAAACAATGCAAAACAGGGATGGAAATTCAAGTCATTAGGCAGAAAAAGAACAAAGCAGATGCTGAAAATCACAAGTGTCTCATTGCATACTTAGTGATGCACTGTTGTGACCAAAACATCTGACTCAACCAATTTAAGGGAGATACGGTTTATCTGAGGTTTCATTTGAGATTTCCATCTCACCTATTGGGAAAAGCATGGTAGCATTCACAACAGCAGAAGCATGTAGTAGAGACACTTCACCTCATAGGAGGCAGAATGCAGAACAATACTGGAATCAAGAGTCACCCTAAAATCTTTAGAGCCTGCCCCTAGTGATCTACGAGTGTCAAATTCAGTGTCTCAAAGGATAGCATCACCATCTGAGGAAGAATAAAACATGAGCTTGTGGTGGACATTTCAGATTAAAACCATAAAACACAACAAAATTACATGCTTATGGAAAGGAACAAGCAGAGAAAAGAGCTACCACATAATAATTTGTATAGGTCCAGGTGTACCTAATGTTTCCAACAAGTAGGACAAAAGACCTTCCACTTTCTAGCACGTTGGACTCAACCCTTCAAAGGGATTTGCTTTGGAATTGTGCTTATTGGGCTGAGAGAAAAGGCTGCTGCGGACTGTATGAACACTTCAGAGCAGCCTTTGACTGTATACAATCAATTTCAAGTGACTTACATGTAATTTTATGTTGGACTGTGAAAGGCAATCTGTGTTCTTGTTGAGAAAGGCTTACTCTGGAGACCCAATAGAAAATTCTACAAGGGACAGAACCATAAGCTATATTCCCAGACATTAAGCACCTGACACTACGAGCCCTCAACTCCAGAATCCTGTGACTATTAGTCACACAGGCAATGCCCAAGCTCCTGGTATTCTGGCTAGACTCTACCCCCACAGTTACCTGGCCACAGCCAGGTATGCCCCACAGTTACCTTGCTACAGCCATGTATGCCCTGCCTCATAGTTACCTGGCAATATCGAGGTAGCCCAGCCTAGTATAAAAAGGGCTGCTTGGCCCCTCCTCTCTCTCTTAAGCTCTTGCTGTTACTTTCACCTCCTGCCTCCCCCTCTTTCTCTCTCCCTTTCCCCTCTCTCCATGTGGCCATGGTCACCCTCTGCTTCTTTACTCTTCTCCCTCTCTCTGTCTTTCTATAATAAATGCCTTAAAACCATGAACCATCTCTGCTCAACAGAATCTGCTGTGTTGGAGCAATGGAGCAGGGTTCCCTCTAAGAGACTTGCATCTAACCCAGGAGGCCTCCCTGTGCTCCAGGCACAGCCACCAGCCAAACCAAGCAGTCTGCCAAGCTAGCCGCCTGAGCTAGCCAGACTCTCTCCTCTCTATGGTAAACTGCCAGAGCTCTCCCCCATCCTCATCCTTTCGGGACCCCTGGCTAGACTGTGCCCGAAGATCTGTTCTTAGCTCTTCCATGACATACAGTGGTCTAGGATGTCCAAGAGTGAGAACCTATCGTCCCTGGCCTCCATGAGGTCCAGAACCCCCAAACCGGCTCTTCTGCTGTACCCAGAGGTCTGTGGTGCCCAAGAGTTGGAGCCCAGACTGCGCCTTCTCCACCCACCCCACACCGAAATGAGGTTCTGCAGCCTTGTGAGGACCAACACTAGTCCTGCCGTGGTTCCATGGGGTCCCGCAGCAGTCTCCCTAAGCTCTGGTGGGATGCAGGTCTCTCCCACCCCTTTATTTCCCTATGTCCGGTGCCCCACAATTTTAATCTTTTAAATTAAAACAGCAAACAAGGTGAAATTTAAAATATCAGGAATTCAGTAAATAATGATAAAAATGCAAAGCATTAAAAAAATGTAACTCAGAACCAGAGGGAAAAATTAATCAAGGAATAATGCTGAAAAACACGTAGATATAGTAACTATCTGAATAGCAATTATTAAAATGTTCTATATGTCAAAGAAGATAAATAGCCTGAGAATTGTGGGAAGGCAACCAGAAGGGACAAAAAAAAAGTACTAAACCAAGAGCTGGGGATGAAGCTCAGTGTGGAGTGTCTGCCTAGCGTGGATAAAGCTCCTGGCTCCTAGTTCTTCCCTATGAATAAACACAACAGACCCAAATGGAGTTCATAGAGAGAGAATTATCAAAAGAGTAGCACTGGAAATGAGAAATGAATATAAACTCATATTTACTGCAGATTACAACTCCTGACAAACTATTATCAAAGCACCTACAGCAGTCAAAAGCATCTACAATCCAGCATATCAGGAATAAAAGTGTTTAATAAGTAAATGGAGCACTACATACCCAGAAGACACTGGAAAACTGAAAAGAGGTGACAACATTTTAAAGTATTCCTTGTGAAAAAAATACTTGCACATATTGTCTCTTAGTTATTACTAACTGTAATAACTAAAAGTAAACAAGGAGCTACAACTAATAAGCCATATGTCACACAAAATTTACCAAAAATCAATACAAAGCGAGACAATGGTGAAGGGAAAATGATATAAGATACAGAAGAGAAAAAGTAGAAGGCAGCAGGAAGGGTTCAAGGTTAGCCTCAGATACAGGGTGAACTGGAGAGCAGCCTGGGCTGTGAGCATATCCACCTGGTTTCAAAACAAAACAAATCCAAATAAACCTCAGACAAAACAAAAAAACACAAAAACTCCAAAAATCCAAAAACTAAAACCCCAAAAAACCAAGCTGACCACCAATAACAAAATAAGAATATAGGAAGTTTGACTGGCAGTACCAATGAATTGTCACTTAGTAGACTTATCACACAGCTACTTAGAACACATATATACTTTTTTTCAAGAGTACCTAGACTACTTAATAAACTAGGCCATTAAAAATAATCTCAAGATATTAGAAACAGAGTTGAAATCACACACAGCATGTTCTCTGACTAAAACATGGAAACTAGAAACTAAAACAGAATTTGTACAAAATTTCTAAATCTTGGTGAAGTATGCCACAACCTTCTAAGTAACCAATAGATCAAATCTGAAAAACCAATGTGTTCATAATTGTATATTTCCCAACTTTACTAAAATAATATGAAATAAAATTTAAAAATAAAAAGCAAAAATCACTCCCCAAAATAAGAAAACCTAAAGTTAATGTGAAAATACTGAATTGAGTAAAAACTTAAAATTAATACAACAAGCAAATACAGTGGCAGATAACCACATTTCCAACACTCAGGAGACTGATGAAGTACATTTGAGCCAGGCTTGGACTACTATATGGGGAGACACTGTTACAGACATCAAATCAAATCAAAATAAAAATACTGATACAACTAAGCTGATACAATCTTAAGACATTGTGTTATTCAGAGATTCTACTGCTGTAAGGAGACAATATGACCAAGGCAACTCTTATAAAGGAAAATATTTAATTAGGAACTGGCTTACAGTTCAGAGATTTGGTCCATTGTCAACATGCAGGGGAGCATGGCAGTATTCAGGCAGACATGGTGTTGAAGACATAGCTGAGAGTTCTACATCCAGATCCAAAGGCAGCAGGAAGAAAGAGTGACACCGGGCCTGGCTTGAGCTTCTGAACCTGAAATTGTACTTCCTCCAACAAAGCCACATCTACTTCAATGAGGCCATATCTTCAAATAGTGACAATGCCTATGAGCCTTTTGGGGCCATTTTCTTTCATACCATCACAGGAGTAAGTCCTAATATTAAAACTCCATATCAAAACAAATAAAATCTTCAAGTACCTAAATTTCTACCTTACTTTTAAAATAACAACAAATTATCAAGCAAAGCATTAATACACATTTTTAAATGGTAACAGATAAACACTAGAGAGATCAAGAAGGAAATGAAACTACAGTGCTGGTAGAATGTGGTTTCCTGGACAGTAGTTATGGAGAAAATGTAGATGTTCCTCTCAACACCAAAAAGAACCACCCTATGATCTACTCCAAGAAAATGAAATCTTTTCCAGAGTTTTTTCTTGTTCATCACAGTACAGAACAGCTAAGACATGAGCTCCAGCTCTGTCATCACTGGGCGAGCAGATAAGGAATAGCGGCTTCCCTATACAATGAGCGCTAAAAGGCCTTTACGTACAACAAACACTAC
>JADRCC010576163.1:0-18167 GCA_019843855.1 Hylomyscus alleni
AAACAGGAATAAATGTCATAAGCCCTCTTGTATGCTGTGCTCTTATTAGTCAATATACATTTAAGGGTCCAGTTAGTCACAGATACAGAGACTTCTATTTCTACTTAAATCCCTTTCAACTGTGCTCTAAGTGCTAACAAAATAACAGTATTTCTAACATACCTATAACCCTTCCAGTCTCACAACTTTTGTCAGTTTAAATTAGTTCAACAGAAAAGAACATAAGTGCCTCTGCTAGCTTTTATACTGGGTTGTATCTTGTTTTGTGACACTTTATCAAATTGGATGTTCTACAGAAGGTACACTCTCAGTAACCTCAGAAATATATATAACAAGACTAAATTACCCTTTGCTTCCTGTGTTTACTGAACTCAACACAAATCAGACTGCAGTACTCTTTGACCTGAAGATTCTATCAACATGGAGAAATGTATTAAGCTGACGGAAATTTAGAGTTCAAATTGATCTCCAGGTTCTGATCCCCCTTTTGTCAACTCTAGTTAAATGACAATGCTCTGGGCATGGTGGCACAAAGCTAACAATGTCTATATCTATATAGATATCTAGAGGATGAGGCAGGAAGATTGAGAATTTGAAACCAACTAGAACAACCATCCCAGTACTTAGGAGGCAGAAGCAGAAGAAAGAAAGAGAAAGAGAGGAAGGAAGGGAAAGAAGGAAGAAAGGCAGGTAGAAAGGCGGGTGGGTGGGCAGGTGGGCAGATTTAAAAATAAAAGACATTACCCATGAAGGCCCTCCAGTATGCAATCTGCTCACTGCGCTTGGGAAATTGGATCAAAAAACCTTTTCACTGAGGAGGTTAACAGAATTTCTCTAATAGCCTCAAGATAGAAACTATCGTTTATTATTATCCTGAAATTTCAGAAAATTCTAAGTTTTTCCAACCTCAGGTTTTGCTAGTAGCATTACTAGCCATGTAATCACTCCTCAGCTGATTCTCTCAGTTTTATGTCCAAGAGTACATAACTTCCCTCAAAGAAAAGGAATGCACCTGAAGTCCTCCCACCAACAGCTACCACAATCAAGTTTCAAGGTGCTGGTGCACAGGGCTTATGTGAAACATACTGCCAGTCCTGACCAATAAATGTCTATGTCCTCAGTTTTAAATTGAACCCAACAATAGTCTCCAGAAGTAAAGAAACATGTAACTTTCCCTGGAACTCCAGATCAAGCTGATGACTACAGAGAAAGGCAGTTCCTGCACAAGACAGTACTGTAAACAGACTAATGTGTTCCTTTAAAATATTGTTACAGTATTCTTCTGGTGACTTAGTTCAAACATGAAATGAGTTTTGTTTCTTTTAGGTTCCTGGTACAGTTCAAAAATACGTACACCCATGTTACACAACAGTTTGGACACTGGCCCTGAGTTGTACACTATAATTTCAAGACACATATACAGGCCACTTACTGGCTAAACCACTGCTTTTCAGTATCACCAACAGATCACAGAGATCTTGCTTCTCCAAGAGGAAACAAAAGACATTCTGTGATTGTTTAGCTTTAAAAGACTTACTCTATTTTTCCTTCCCCAGAGCCTATTAAACTCTGTGTTTGATCAAGTTCCCTGCAGGGCAGTAAAACTTTTTTCAGTGCTCAATTTTTAGTCTTAGTCTTTTTCTTGTAACTGCTTCAAGGGGTTTCCCCACTATTAAATTCTAACTATTATTCTCTCTCCTCAAATATAACAGCATCATCAATCCACACACTTACCAGAACAAACAAAATCCCCCAAAAGCCAAACAAAGAAAGAACTTCTGCCCATTATACATGTACTTCTTACAGTTGGCTTTCTAAAATGGACACCAGGCTGCATCACTTGCTTGCATAAAGACTCTGAGACTTGCCAACTCACCTAAACACACAGGTATTTTATGACTTGGTTCCTGCCTACCATCTTCTCCAGCCTCATCTTTCACAATCCCCTCAGAGATACCTTTTGTCTACCATTCTTCTTCAAACACAGAATGCCTCCTTCACTATTCCTCAGCTTATATACCTGCATAAATCCTTACAAATGAAGCACAAGCATCACTGAGCTAGTACTCAGAGTGATCCTTGCCATCTGTCCGGATGACCTGGTCAAATTAGGTTTTCATTTCTCAATCTCCTCAGGATATGATAGACTTACCAATGCATACTGAAATACAACACTGTCAGCCATCTTAACAACAAAGGCAATATCCAAGGATCTCTTATCCTATTGTAGTGTTGACACATATCATGTACTCAGTAAATATTCTTTTACAGAATGAATTAATGAAGCATTTTGGACTTGCATTGCTTTAATGGACTAAGTCTATTTCTTAAGAAAGAAACAAAATCTTTATTGCTTTATATTTTCCATATAAATTGTTCTTAATTTTAAAAACAAAGTTGTTCATAAGAAAACTAAAACTCAAAATATCAAAGCTTATTGTAGAGAGGATTAAAATAAAATTTCATATTTCAGGATCCATAATCCCTACTACATCTATGCAATCATATTTAGATACACCTGGCAACATATTTCATAAATTTTAAATATGTAAATACATATATATGATGTATATATTGTGAGTCTATATGTACACATATATAAAATATGTACACATGCATTCAAAAAATGCAGCTTCATAATATTTTGCTATTTACTTATTTCAAGGGCTACAAAGAAAATATCTTTTTTTTTTTTATTTTTATTTTTTGGTATTTTCGAGACAGGGTTTCTCTGTATAGCTCTGGCTGTCCTGGAACTCACTCTGTAGACCAGGCTGGCCTCAAACTCAGAAATCCACCTGCCTCTGCCTCCCAAGTGCTGGGATTAAAGGCGTGCACCACCACCACCACCACCCAGCTAGAAAATATCTTTTCTCATCTGCTATAGTAGTTTCATCTATCCCCAAAATATAATTATAAAGATATGTACAGAAGAACACATATAGCAAAGTAAAGCAATTATCACTGCACTAACATTAAAAAGACAACTCACCCTAGGGTTTCTATAAATTTCAGTAAGTTTCTAAAGAGATTAATTTTCCAGAGGGACCAACAGAGAAAGATTCCTGACAATCTTAGAAAAAGATGGCTAGCCAAAGACATGGCTTCCTAGTAACCCTGTAGTTGAAAGAAAGCCTCAAGAGAACAAACTGATACCAAGAAAGAGGATAAACAATGCTAAAAGAATCTAAAGAGTAGCACAGTAAAGAGAGACAGAAAGCAGGATTGGAAAGATGGCTCAATGGGTAACGAACTTGCCACACAAGACTGAGGACCTGAGTTCAAACCTCCATATCTCACACAAAGGCAGGAACAGCATGTCTGTAATCCCAGCACTCCCATGAGAGAATTCCGAGAGCTTTGCAGAAAGCTCAGCTGTCATAGACTAGCTAGCTTTTGGAGATCCTGTCTCAAACATGATGGAAGGCAAGGACTGGTACCCAAGGTTCTCTGACTTGCACACCCACAAGGTAGTACTGTGGGGTCTACTCATATACATACATATCCATACAAAGCACACAGGACAGTAGAACTAAGAGAACCAAGGACTAGCACTCATAATAAAAAGGCAAGATAACTTTCCACCATCAAAGAAAGCCTATTCAAACTACAGGAAGAGCTTAAAAGAAATTAGTCTGTAAGAAATGAATGTGATCGCCGGGCGGTGGTGGTGCACGCCTTTAATCCTAGCACTTGGGAGGCAGAGGCACACAGATTTCTGAGTTCGAGGCCAGCCTGGTCTACAGAGTGAATTCCAGGACAGCCAAAGCTACACAGAGAAACCCTGTCTTGAAAAAAACAAAACAAAACAAAAAAAAAATGAATGTGGTCACAGACTGAAAGAAAAATATTTACTTGGGTCTAAAGAGAAATACAGAGAAAACTCTCAAAAACAACAATTCTAAGTATGAGCTGAGTATAGAACACTTCAGAAATCACAGAAGGAAGTAACAAAAATGCCTGGAAAGTGCTGTTTAATATTTTAAACAAGTGTTAGGTGCGGTGGTGCACATCTTTAGTACCAGGGCCTGGTAGGCAGAGGCTAGCAGATAAATCCCTGAGTTCGAGGCCAGCCTGGTTTACCGAGCGAGTTCCAAGACAGCCAGGGCTACACAAAGAAACTCAGAAAAAAAACTTTTAAACAAGTGCTTAAAGCGAAGAGTCCTGAAACTATGCACTGCAACTGCACTCTGAGCCCCTCTCAAGACTATCTATAAATCCCACCCTCAAATAACAAATATCATGGAAGGATCTGCATTTTTTTGAATGCATGTATAAATATTTTGCACATGTATATATTACAGACACATGCACATTATATACATCATATACATATTTTCATATTTTAAATATGTCAAATGTATCACCAGTTACATCTAAGTAACAAATGGCCTTAAGAGAGGACAATCAGTGATAGACTAGTCACTTGAGAAGATTGGAGATATCATCTGGTTTTGCCCCAAGCAGAGGTGAAGGATATAGTTAAAGCACATGAAGTAGTAAAATTCTCTGAGAGGTTGTGTTGTTTGGTTTCTAAAGTCTTCATTCCTGGATGAAGAAGAAAATAATTTTGAGAGGTTATCAGCCCACTGGGAATTTCTATCAATATGTGATACTATTCAAACTAAATGCCAGAGAAGAAAGGGAGCCAGCAGCTCTGTACTCATACAGAATGCTTACCAACCAAAATGCAAATCAGTTCCTGCTGCCCCACCCAAACTGGTCCAACAGGCTGGGTGCAAACAGCAAGAGAACTGTGTTAGTACTGTCAAACCTACAAATCTGTATTTAAGGAATGGCTATGGCAAGAAAGAAGGATATAAACGACAATTTATGCAGTGTTGAAACAAACTGAACATAAGAGGTTTTAAACTGTTCTTACTCAACTCTGAACATGGGTAGGGTATTAGAAAATTGTAGGTACTACCCAGAGCTTACCTACCATTAGATGAACTGGGCATTACATGCTTCGTGAAGCCCTGGTTAAGGACTTTCTGTACATGGGTGGTGAGAACAACACAAGCCCAGAAACCTTTTTTACTCTATAATGTTTACCAGCACTCAAATATAGCTCTTGGGTGTCTCTGGAAAGCATCTGTGAGTCAAACAAAGGACTGAGGTAAAGACAGGTAAAGCAGGGCCAGAGAGATGACTCAGTGGTAAAGATGCTTTCCCCAGGCCTGAGAATGCACATGCTAAAAGAAGAAAACCAACTCCAAAAAATTGTCCACTGACCTCCACAAGCACACTATGCACAGTACCCACCCCTCCACACACACAAATAAATCATTGTTTTAGAGAGACAGGTAAACAAGAAAGTCTCTATTAGAGTACCCTTGGCAAAAGCAGCTTTAGCAGAGTAGTGGACAAAGCCTGAATTTGCACATAAATGAAAACAAGGCAGAAATTTGTTTTTTAGAAAACAAATGCAAGAAGGCATAACAGAAATGGGCTACATCAGGACTCAAAGTGAGAGACATACAGATATAACAAAAGAGGATAGGGGTACTACACAAAGTTCCAAATGAGGAAATTAACTGATTTTGACAGATGAAGAACATACCTTGACTGGTCTTTGAACATCAACCCAGTTCCAAGGATATACTCTTTCAGAACACAAAATGTACTTAACCATCTCCTTATGGAATTAACAACAACAAACAGCCCTCCGTATTCTACTTCTGCCCTTCTGCTCACACACTACTAGACATAATAAGACCATGAATAGCTATAACACTCATTCATTAAGTGCATAATACTTCCCAGGCACTGTGCAGAGCATTCTGTAGATTAGTTCATTCTCATCTCTGAATTCATAGCATTAAAAGTCACTCTGCAGAAGGAAGTTAAAGATTAGAGAGGATCCACACTTCACCATCACATACTGCCTCTCATCATCTGTTAGCCACCCCTATCACTCCAGGATTATTCTAAGCCTCTCTTTTTAAAAATGGGGAAAAGACAAAGCTTTTAATCTCCAGAAGCTTCAACTTTTGGCACATTAATTGCAAATGTCTCCATTAGCTGTGATGTCTGAAACTAGACTAGCCAAACAGTCCCATGTAAGCCACACCATATGGTTAAGAACTGTCCACACCCCAGCATATTCCTAACCTTAGCCTACCCAGGGAGCGTGTGCCAGTTCAACCAAACACATCCAACTGACTTGTATTCAGGCAGCTGCCAAAAGGAGCAAGCAAGAGAGGAAAACTTAATTCAAAACACACACTCAACCTACTTGGCTTAAAACCTGATTCAAAAGGAAGCTACAACTACTTTACCTGTCTTCCCCCCTGCTCTCCCTAAGCCACAAGGGAAAATGAACCCAAAAGTAACTTCTTAAAGAAAGCAAACAAACAAACTGTTCAGGGTGTCCAGATCTCTGTATCAGGAGACCTAACAATTAGGGAAGACTAACATAATTTAGAAACAGACAGTAGAACTGTCTGTCTGGATTTAAATTTTCATCTCCCCAAGCGCTTACCTAGATTGAGCCTATGTACAAATTACTGTTTACATCAGTGTTTTCTTGTGTAATATTTTTAATCATCTGCTTTGCAGTATGAACTTGAAGATTTAGTGCAACGATTTAGCTGAAGGACTTAAAATATGGAAAGTCACAAAGCACATAGAGGGGGAGCTGAGGGGTAGTAGGACCTGGAAAAGTACTGGACTGTCAGAGAACGACTCAAGGGAGTCAGCCTTCTAGCTCTACAATGCAAGTATCAAACTCAACTCCACAGACTTGGCAGCCAGTGCTTTCTGCCTGCTAAAACAATAGTTCTCAACCTTTCTAATGCAACTCTTTAGAGTACAGTTCTTCATGTTGTGATCGCTAACCATAAAGTTATTTCATTACTACTTCATAACTACAATTTTGCTACTCTTATGAATTGCAATATAAGTATCTGATATGTGGCCCCTATGATAGGGTTGTTCAACCCCAAAGCAGTCGCAACCTACAAGTTGAGAACTGGTGTGCTAAGACATCTCTCCAGCCCACACAGTAATTATTAGAATAAAAGGCAGCATTGCTCATGGCAGATTCCTCTGCACTCAGGTTCTAGGAGTTGATTGGGTCCCTTAATACAGATAGCAAAATCATGAGTGATGATGCATTCATATAATCTCAGGACTTGGTAGGCAGAGAATCAGGAGTCCTACATAGTTCAAAAAAATAAAATAAAATTACACTTAAAAAGTAGACCAAGTTTCTATAAAGTGTGAAAACAGAGGCAGAAAAATGAAATGCTTTTTACTAGCAACTTCATTCATACTTACTCTAGTATCATTCTAAATTCCAAAAAAGTTTGCATTAGCTCAATAAAAATAAAAATAATATTAAATATTTATCATACAACAAAATAACTACTAAATGTGTTACATTCTCTTTAGTGAAAGCTTAAATTCTGGACTCTACTACCTTCATAGATTTATTATTCACATAACATGAATGATTTCTCTAAGAGTGATGGGCTACACAGTAAAACCTTGTCTCAAAAAAAAAGGCATAAGAAGAGGAAAAAGAATGACTTTACAATTTCAATTAATTAGAGGCATTGTAGATGACACTAAGATTCTTATCCTACAATTCTGAGGCTTCAATATGCCTAATATGCTTAATATGGTTAAGAGACAATAAGATACCCAAGAGGCCAAACAAATCTTAACATAGGCAATTAAAAAAAAAAGACTTTGGAGTTTTATCTTATCAATGTAAAACGCCCTCATATTAAGCAAGGCTACTCAGGAGGCTGAGACAAGATGGCCTGAGCACAGGAGCTCAGTGCCAGCCTAGGCATCACAGCACAACCATTATCTCAAAAATTAAAGTTCTATGAGGTGGTACAACTATACGGGAGGCTAATGTAGCAGCACCACAAATTCAAGGGCTGCCTGGATAACTTAGTGAGATTCTGTCTTTAAAAACACAAAAAGAACTGGAGCTATAACTTGGTAGAAGAGCAACTGCATAGCATGCACAAGGCCCCTAGTCTAGTCCTTAATACCACAAGTAAAGCAGGAGGGGTGGAAGCACGTATTATGTATTTGTACAACTGGAAAAAAAAAAGACTTCTTGAATCTATTTCCTCAAAACATAACTTCTATAAATTAAAAATAAGTACAAATATTGCATTTCTAGAACTTGTGTTCTAGAAATGCAATATTTGTACTTATTTTTCACATGACTATGCATGTTCGTGGCTAGGGATGTAGCTCAATTAGTAGAAAACTTGCCTAACATATCCAAAGCCCTGGGTTCAAATTTTCAGCATGACATGAAACAGGTGTGGTGGTACAAGTCTGTAATCCCAGCACTGAGAAGGTAAAACCTAAATTATATTTGGATGTTGCACAGGGAAGGTAGAATTTTAACTAAACTCTAATGATAAGAATGGTTATGATTTAACCAGCACAGATGAAACTAAAGAATGACCCAGAAAGAATGTTCTGAGAAGAACAAAAATGGGAAGACAGCAAAGGTAAGATATCTGACAGGGTTAAGAAAGGGACTGTGCTAATTTCTAGTGTCTTTATTGACAAGCTAAGGAGCATGAATCCAATCCTGTTCACAAAAGATTAACAGTTTCCATGAAGGGAGAACACATGATTAGTGATGCGCTGGAGGAAATAATCTGTTAGTAAGGTCCAGAATGAGCTGTAGGAGAAAGGAAAAACCATGTCTGTTAATAACAGGAACATTCTTGTCTGAGATCAAAAGACTGAACTGTGGTAGAAGAATGAGTAGACTAGCAAAGAAGGGATGGGTCAGAGAAAGGACAAGTAGTAGGTCCTGACAATTAGGATGCACAGAATGGTGACTCAGTTACACAACGCTACTCACTGGATAAAATCCAGATAGCCCAGCCTACCATTCAAGTAGAATCTCACCTCCAGTGTTCCTTTTCTTCCCCCTCCACAACTTAACTCTGCACTTTATATATTTAAATCTTTCCCGTGCTTCTCTCTTCACTTGTGAATTCGAAGAATTTAAGTCTACAGAGTCACTGTAAACCCACAAGCATTACTTGAACTAAGAGAGGCTCCTAAAAGAAAAATAGGGTGAAAGTTACCAGAAGAGGAGGAAATGAATAGACCAACAAGAAACAAAAGCAGTCTCTATGTAAGCACCTGGCAATTTACAATGTAAGGAAGAAACTGGTAACTTGTATGTGAAAGCCAAATTAGGAAAGTGGTGAACAGGTAGCTGTGCTAATGTATACCTTGGGAGGCAAGGCAGACTGATCTCTACAGGCTCAATGTCAGTCTACTTAGAAAGTTTGGTGGCTCACATCTTTGATCTCAGCACTTGGGAGGCAGAAGCAGGCACATTTCTGAGTTTGAGGCCAGCCTAGCCTACAGAGTGAGTTCCAGGACAGCCAGGGCTACAGAGAAACCCTGTCTTCAAAACAAAACAAAACAAAACCAAAAACAACAACAACCAAAAAAGACAGGAAAAAATAAAGTAGATAACAATGTCTGAAGAGATTGCTCAGTGGTTAATACATTTGTCCTGCAAGAGTTTGGATCAAAACCCAGGTAAGGGCCAATCAGGCTTAGTGGCCATCCTGTAATTCTAGCCTCAGAGGGTAAATGCAAAGATCACCAGAGCAAGCTTCTACTAAGGCTAGACATGTCAGCAAGCTCGGGGTTGACTTTGACCCTGCTTCCATGGATAAAGTAAGAATGATCCAAGATGATGGTGGCTGATCCCAACATGACCCTTAAGCCTCCACATACATAAGCACTCACACATAGGTGTGTCCACATATATGTAAAATGTAAAATGCATACACACATGCACACCACACACATGAAAATGGAAAAAGGAAAAGAGAAAAGACAAGTTAACCTTTTCACTGTACAATCTTTCCTACAGACTAAACTAGTCATACATAATTATTTATATTTAGCTTATTCTTTTTTTTTTTTTTTCTTTTTCGAGACAGGATTTCTCTGTGTAATTCTGGCTGTCCTGGCTGGTCTCGAACTCAGAAATCCACCTGCCTCTGCCTCCCAAGTGCTGGGATTAAAGGCATGCGCCAGCCACCACTGCCCGGCTTTTAGCTTATTCTTTAAAAGCTGAGACATAAAAACTGAGTAACATTCTTCTGAAGTCATTTTAAAATCACTCTAATAGAACAAGACTCAAATCTTGAGTCTTCCATAGTTTAAGACAAACACTATCCCAAAACGACTTAAAGAACAGCAAAGCTGAATACTTCCAAATTGGGGGTGAGGTGGGAGAAGGTTTCTTAATTGCAGGTAAATAAAATTTTACTTTTAAATTCAGTAATTTCCCTATTAAAGCATATTTCTAGGCCATAAACTGTCTTGTTTTTTAAAGAAAAAAGTGATAATACATTGTAAAATGTAAGGTGTTTTCTGTCTGGGTAGTAATTATAATTTTCATGACTTGGTAGGTAAAGGCACTTGCCGATAAACCTGACAACCTAACTTTAATCCCCCGGGCCCATATGATGGAAGGAAAAAACCAACTCTCACAAGTTGTCCTCAGACCCCCATCTTAGGGTTTCTACTGCTGAAGAGAGACCATGACCATGGCAACTCTACAAAGGAAAATGTTTAATTGGGACTGGCATACAGTTTCAGAGGTTTAGCCCATTATGATCACGGCAGGAAGCATGGCAGTGTACAGGCAGACATGGTGCTGGAGGAGCTGAAAGTTCTACAGCTTGATTCCCAGGCAGCAAGAGACTGTGTGCCACACTGGGCATTACCTGAACATAGGAGACAGCAAAGCCTGCCTCTACAGTGACACACTTCCTCCAACAAAACAATACTTGCTAATAGTGCTACTTACTATGGGCCAAGCATTCAAACACATGAGACTGTGGGACCACACCTATTCAAACCACCACACTGCCATATGTAGGCTGTGGCATGTACATGTGCATGTACACATAAACACACATGTACATGCATGCAAACATATACAAACTAAGTAAATGTAATAAAATTTATTTTAAGTGTATAATTTTATAATCAGTTTTTAACTGACACTAGAAAAATCAAACGTTTCAGACTTTAAAATACAACTTCCAGTCGGGCAGTGGTGGTACACACCTTTAATCCTAGCACTTGGGAGACAGAGACAGGCAGATTTCTGAGTTCGAGGCCAACCTGGTCTACAGAGTGAGTTCCAGGACAGCCAGGGATATAGAGAGAAATCCTGTCTTAAAAAACCCAAAGGAAAAGAAAAAGAAAAAAGAAAAAAAGAAAGATACAGCTTCCATCTCAACAAGATTATATCTATGAACTCAACCAAGGAGTAATAGAAATTACTCATGAAAAAATTAATTTATAATGAACATGTAAACTTCCTCATTATTAATCAACTATTTAATTCATTTAATCAAAAATCAACTATTCATGCATCAATGATTTAACTATTTAATTCATTTACACTGTATTAGAAACTATGCATGGATAGTTTATGATATGAGAGGATATATGTGTGGTTTATGTAAATATTATATAATTCAAAATTTTATATGAAGGGCTTGAGCACTCTTTGATCTTTACATATGTGAAGGTTCCTGCAACTGTCTTTCATAAACACTAAAGGACAACTGTTCATCTGAATAGAATCAAACTCAGATTCAATTTTGTTTGCCTGGTTGGCTGGGTTTTGGTTTGGTTTGGTTTTTTGGTTTTTTTGTGTTTTAAGATTTTATTTATTTGATGTATATGAGTACACTGTAACTGTCTTCAGACACACCAAAAGAGGGCATCAGATCCCATTAATACAGATGGTTGTGAGCCACCATGTGGTTGCTGGGAATTGAACTCAGGACCTCTGGAAGAACAGTCAGTGCTCTTAACCACTGAGCCATCTCTCCAGCGCTTGGGTTTTTGTTTTGTTTTGGGTTTTTGTTTGTTTTGAGGCAAGGTCTTATGTGACCTAGCTTGGCCTCAAACTCACTATATAGCTGAATATGACCTTGACTTCCTCGTGCTCCTATAGCTACCTTACAAGCACTGGGATTACAAGCAAGTGCCATCACTCCCAGCTCTCAAACTCAGGTTTCATTAGTTAGTAAAAAGCACTGAATTACCTTGATACAATTGGTACAAATCACAGAAAATAAATTTCTGTTCCCAAAGTTTCAGCCAAAGAAAAGGAAAACATAACATTAAAAAACAGTTATTTAAGCCAGGCGGTGGTGTCGCACACCTTTAATCCCAGCACTTGGGAGGCAGAGGCAGGCGGATTTCTGAGTTCGAGGCCAGCCTGGTCTACAAAGTGAGCTCCAGGACAGCCAGGGCTACACAGAGAAACCCTGTCTCGAAAAAAACAAAAACAAAAAACAACAACAACAAAAAAAAAACCAGTTACTTAAAGAACACGTGATAAAAAACCTTTTATCTCCAAACTTAAAGATTATACATTTATAGTATGTATTTGATCTATACTAATATCGCTTTAATGCTAAAATCCATTCTATAACAAATGTAAGACTGCAAGATCCTGAAGGTAAATATTTACTAAGACAAGAAAAGTTTACATTTTAGAAAAATATATCAATCCAATAGATAAAAGTGTCCCTGGCACTCATTTTCAGTAAATCCAAAAATGATTTGTATGTATAAGAGAAATCTTTTCTTCCAAGGCAGATGACATGGCTCAGTGGGTAAAGGTACCTCTTAGCCAAGGCTGAAAACCTGAGTTTGATCCTGGAACCCACACAGGGGAGGAGAACCAACACCACCAAGTCATCCTGACTTACACACATTCTTATGCATAAAGAAATGGAATTTTTCAATTTTTTTTCTAAGGTTGGGGTATAGCTCAGTGGCACAGTGCTCACCTAGTAGACAAAAGGCCCTGGGTTCAATCCAATACTACAACAAAACAAAATAAAAAAAAAATTTTTTTAAACAGGGTCTGTATAGTCCTGGCTGTTGTGGAGCTCATGGTGCAGACCAGGCTGGCCTTGAACTCAGAGATCATCCTGAGTGCTGAGATTAAAGGCATGCATCATCTCAGGGTATTGCTGGTTGCCCTAATGCTGTTTCTGATGCTAATTTTGCTTCCTCAGGAGTGGCAGCCCTCGGACTAGCAGTCACACAAGTACTCAAGTGATATGTGAGCCCATTTTCACTGGTCAAATAAAGGCTAGAGCCTGTGATTGAGCAGAAGAAAAGGGTGGGAGAGGTCGTCTAAAAGAGAAGAAGAGAGGAAAAGAGGGAGGAGAAGAGAGGAAGAGGAAGAAAAGATGGTGCAGAATCATGTGGCCGGGAGAAATTGCAAGTAGCAAGGGTATGATAGCTGGGGATAGGCTGGTATGGTGCTAGAGCTACCCAATCTAGGTTTATAGCTTACTAATATAACTCAAGTATGTTTTTACATGGGCTTAGTGGGTGTGAAAATTACTTCAACATAAAGTTTACAATTTTTTTTTTTTTTTAATTTTTCGAGACGGGTTTTTCTGTGTAGCCCTGGCTGTCCTGGAACTCACTTTGTAGACCAGGCTGGCCTTGAACTCAAAAATCCAAGGCGTGGGATTTAATTCTAGCACTTGGGAGGCAGAGGCAGGTGGATTTCTGAGTTCGAGGCCAGCCTGGTCTACAGAATGGAGCTGAATGTTGTGAATGTTGGCAGCACACACCTTTAATCCCGTTTAGGACACCACCTAAAGTTCTTAAACTGTAGGCCACCACCGCCTGGCCCACAGTTCATTCTTAAGTTAATAGAAAGCAGTAGTAAAAATAACTCAATCTTACTTTTCCTTCTAATTTATGTGGCTGCTCTGTAGGAATGGTTCATAGAATGGCTGAAGAAAACAAAACATGCTCTAGGGGAGCACTAACATCCATTGATTCTTTTATTATTTTTATTTTACATATATGGATGTTTTTGCATATATGCATGTCTGTGAACCATGTGTGCCTGGTGCCCATGGATACCCATAACCATAAGACAGTTGTGAATCATTGTACAGGTACTTGGAATAAAGCCCAGGTCCTCTTGAAGAGCAGCCAGTGCTCCTCCTACCCCAGGCCACCTCTTCTGTCCCATTCTATAATATTTTCTCTCTCTCTCACTGTAGCTGTCTTTAGACGCACCAGAAGAGAGCGTCAAATCTCATTATGGGTGGTTGTGAGCCACCATGTGGTTGCTGGGATCCAAACTCAGGACCTTCGGAAGAGCAGTCAGTGCTCTTACCTGCTGAGCCATCTCACCAACCCTCAGCTCCATTCTTTGATTCTTAACTCTGCAGCATAAGCTTTTTCAGTATAAAAATCAACAGAGAAAGAAGTTCATATTATATAAGTTTTTCCATTCAGATGAGTCTGTCTTCCTTCTTTGCCAATCTGTTACTTTTTCCATTGTGTATCTTTTTAGTCCTTTACCAAATAACCTTAGACTTTTAAAGTCAACAAAAATTATCATAATTCGGGCTGGCGAGATGGCTCAGTGGCTAAGACACTGACTGTTCTTCAAAAGGTCCCAAGTTCAAATCCCAGCAACCACATGGTGGTTCACAACCACCCATAATGAGATATGATGCCCTCTTCTGGTGCATCTGAAGTCAGTTACAGTGTAGTTATGTATAATGATAAATAAAAATTTAAGAAAAAAAATTATCATAATTCTTAAGGCTGTTGACATTAGGTGATAATAGTAAAATGCCTGGACACTTCAGAGGTAGAACACAGACAATAAAGGCTGGAAAAAATGAGCCAGGCATGGTGACCCATGCCTTAACCTCAGCACTCTAGAGGTAGAGGCAGTTGGATCTTGAGTTCAAGACTAGAGCAGTCTCAGAGAAAGTCCCAGAATTGCAAAGGCCACACAGACCACTCAGAAAAACTCCGTCACAGAAATGGGGAAAAAAAAGAAGCTAGAAAATGGTACGTTAGATTAGTATACAAAAACATATATAGGAGCTGAAGAGATGACTCAGCAGTTAAGAGCACTTACTAGAGAATATACAGATTCAACTCCCAGCACACACATGGTGGCTTACACTTGTCTGTAATGTAACTCTACGGGACCCAACATCCTGTTATAACTTCCATGGTATACATGTGACACACATACATACATGCCAGCAACTTATACATATAAAATAAATATTCAAAAATAAGTAATATGCCGGGCAGTGGTGGTACACGCCTTTAATCCCAGCACTTAGGAGGCAGAGGCAGGCAGATTTCTGAGTTCCAGGCCAGCCTGGTCTACAGAGTGAGTTCTAGGACAGCCAGGGCTACACAGAGAAACCCCTGTCTTGAAAAAAAAAAAAGTAGTAATAGTAATACCACCTAAAAATCCAAAAATACAGCAACAGCTGCTGACACTGCCATCACATACAATTGTTAAAATAGCTGCAAATTCACTTTTTTTTTTCTATCCAGAGACAGGGAAATTTGCATTCCCTTCCCATGAATTTAAAAAAGCTTGTAACTCACTTGCTTATGACCAATAAATTATAACGAGGCTTTTCCAGGCTGGGTCAGAAGAGATAGTACAACTTTCACTTTGCTCCCTGGACAGTTCCCTGTTAGTGCCCCCTAGCTCCCTCCTTAGCAAAGGCACTGCCCTGGAGCTACCTGGCAGTGTGACTGTCTGTGAAGAGAGACCATATGGAAGCTTGGACTTGACCTGTGGAGAAAGAAATGCCTGGGAACTCTTCAGCTATTCCACTTCCAGCTGCCCTCTGAATAAACACATGACAGATGCTGAACCAAAAGTGGCCAATGGATCCTCTTCCCAAGTTCCTGACCCATAAAAGTCATGAGATAATAAAATTATTGAGAGGAAGGCAAGTTTGAGAGTTACTTTTGATAAAGAAAAACCAAAAATCTTTTATACAACAAATATAATTTTTCCAAATATCATATAAATCATTCAGGGTTTTTGTTTTTTTCTCCTTTGTTCCAAATAATTGAGAGAAGAATTTGTTTGGCTAGCAATAGGGTGATTTTTCCAGATAAAAATTAGTTGTTATATAGTTAAGAAATTTGAAAAATCTGTTAGGGACAGGTTTTGTGTACTGTTCATGAAGGGACCTGATTTCAGCACCCAGCACCCATGTCAGGTGGTTCACAATAAACTGTAGCTCTAGAAGGATCCAATGCCTTTGGCCTCAAAAAGCATCTGCCCTGACCTACACATACCCACAAACAACACATAATTTAAAATGATTTTAATTTTAAAAAAAACTATATTGGCAAAGAGGATAAATTAGAACAAAGTACAATGACTCACTTGTGAAAATGCCATAATGAAATCTATCACTTTATATGTTAACTTTAAAATTAACTTAAAGCCGGGCAGTGGTGGCGCATGCCTTTAGTCCTAGCACTTGGGAGGCAGAGGCAGGCGGATTTCCAAGTTGGAGGCCAGCCTGATCTACAGAGTGAGTTCCAGGACAGCTGAACTATCAGATATACTGATCTGTATTGCCCTCAATAATGGTCACCTCATTTTATCTTTTAACTATAAGCTTAATAAAAAAAAGTTGCAGTTTTTCAAAAGCAAACCCTATGGGGGAAAAAGGAAAGGGAAAAGAAGGGGAGGGGAGGGGAGGGGAGGGGGGGTTACACAGGTTCTGGTGTATCAACACAAATGGCCTGCAGCCTCTACAGACGGTTTCTTTGCACCATGGTTCTCCTAAAGGGAAGAGGGGACGAATGTTCTCACCCTGGCCACTGAACAGCTAGATATAATCCTTCTAAATACAGTTATCTATTATAGCCTTTAATATAACCCCTGGGCCTTTCTTATATCAAAACAATCCTGCCATTTATTGCCAGAGCATTAACTACAAAGAAGAGAAAAATTATTAAATTTACTCTCTTTGGAACTAATATATCATTACACTACTCCTAAGAATGATTGACTTTCGCCTTTAATCCCAGCACTTGGGAGGCAGAGGCAGGTGGATTTCTGTAGACCAGCCTGGTCTACAGAGTGAGTTCCAGGACAGCCAGAGCTATACAAAGAAACCCTGTCTTGAAAAACCAAAAAAAAAAGAATGATTGACTTTTAAAATTTTTTTCAGCCAGGCATAGTCCCAGCACTCAGGAGGCAAGGCAGGTGCATCTCTTTAAGTTCAAGGCCTGCTTGGTCTACAAAGTGAGTTCTAGCACAGTCACAACTGTTACATGGAAAAATCCTGTCTTATTAAAAAAGAAAAAAGATCTTTTTCTCTGTACATGCAATGGTGTGTATGTACAGAATGTGTATGTGTTTGTATGATGTGTGTACAGAACATGGGCAACTGTAAGCCTCAGTGTGCATATGAAGATCAGAAGATAACCATCTTAGAACTCACTCTGTAGACCAGGATGGCCTCAAACTCAGAGATCTGCCTGCCTCTGCCTCCTGAGTGCTGGGACTGTCGGCCTGTGCCACCACTCCTAGAGTTGCTGCATTTGTTTCCTTGCTTTGTTTTGTTGCTTTGCATGCAAGACCAGCTAGTCCGCAAGTTTCCAAGAGATTCTCCAGTCTCTGACTTCTATTTCCTAGAGGAATGCTGGGATTACAGATGTGTCAATTTTTTACATGTAAAGGGTCTGTGCTGCTTGCACTTTTACCCAAGGCCTTTCTCATTCCCTGTTCCCGTATTTTAAGTCTCACTGTTTTGCCTAGGCTAGTTCTGAATGTAAGATCCTACAGCCTCGGCCTCCCAAGTAGCTGGGATCACAAGTGTACGTCAATGTACTGGCTCAGGCTTTTCTAAGATTTATTTTTATGTATATGAATGTTTTGCCTGCATTTATGTCTATGTACCACATGCATGTCTTGAAGTCAGAAAGGATGTTAGATTCCCTACAACTCGAACTACACATGGTTCAGTCACACAGATGCTGGGAACTGAACCCAGGTTAGCAAGCAGCCAGTGCTCTTGACCCTGGAGCTCAGACCTTTTTAAGTATGCTTGTTACATATCCTTTTTAACCATTTTTAATCGTTCAGTTAACAAAACTCTGTTATAGACAGACTATATATGCAAATTTTCTTAAGTGATACTCCACAAGTTTTCAGTAAATTTCAGCTAGATTTTTAAGTTTGCTGAGTGGTATCAGAACTTTAACAACTGGATCAAAGAGACAGCTAACATCCAAAGGCACTTGCCTCCAAGCCTAAGGACCTAAATTCAGTCCCCAGGACTTCCATGGTGAAAGGAGAAGAC
>JADRCC010576172.1:0-10459 GCA_019843855.1 Hylomyscus alleni
ACTTATCAGTGAATACATATCATGTGTGTTATTTTGTGTCAGAGTTACCTCACTGAGGATATTTCTAGTTTCTTCCATTTGCTTGCTCAATTCTTGATGTCCTCGTTTTTATTAGATGAGCAATATTGCATTGTGTAATTGTATTACATTTCCTGAATCCATTTTTTTGGTTGAGGGAGGTCTGAGTTGTTTCCAACTTCAGGCTATTATGAATAAGGCTGCTATAAACATAGTGGAACTTGTTTATTTAACATGTGTGCTTGTTATATGTTGGAGCATCTTTTGGGTATATGCCCAGGAGTGGTATAGTGGGTTCCCAGGTAGAACTATTTCCAATTTTCTGAAGAATGGCCAGATTCATTTCCAGAGTAGTTGTACCAGCTTCCAATCCCACCAACAATGGAGGAGTGTTCCTCTTTCTCCACATTCTTGCCAGCATCTGCTGTCACCTGAGTTTTTGATCTTAGCAAATCTGCCTGGTGTGAGATGGAATTTAAGGGTTGTTTTGATTTGCATTTCACTGATGACTAAGGATGTTGAACATTGCTTTAGGTGTCTCTCAGCCACTCAAGATTTCTCAGTTGAGAGTTTTTTGTTTAGCTCAGTACCCCATTTTAATAGGGTTATTGGTTATCTGGAGTAATTATTTTAGAGTGAATTAGAATGAATACTTGCAATGGCAAAGATAGCAAGAACATGGGCACACTTTTAATATATCAAACAGGAATGTTAAATACAGTGAGTGAAACATTTTTTTAAACTAATAGTAATGTTAGATGAGATTCACAAGCAATACTATGCCCATATCCTATATTTGCTTTAGCCTGACTCATCAAGTAAATGCACCAAAGTCGAAAAAACAAAGAAACAAATAAATGATAAGTGACAGAATTTCTAGTCTGCTATAGACTTTTAGTCTTTTCTTAACAATGCAGAATGGTCTCTACAACAACTGATTAAGCCATCTTTACTTAGTAGCCATGCTTATCTGCATTTAGTCTTTTCACATAATTAATATACGTAGCTATATACTATTCATGTTCAACATATTAAAAGTTACTCTACTTTCGTGGGAAAAAAGAATAAAGTATTTTTTATGAGGCATAAAATCTAAAAAAAAAAAAAAAAAAAAAACACCTAAACTTAATTCCAGATCACAAATTAACCATGTGGCATTTATCTCAATTACTAAATTCCTCTGAACTTTTATTTCATGGCTTTAGAACAAAGATGTTCATGATCCCTTGCAGGGCTATTTTTAAGATGAATGAGCCTAATATCTGTGAACTATTTAACAGTACCAAACACGTACAGTATAGTACTGTATCAATGTTTATTAAGAAAAAAAATAAAGGGAAGAGTAATACTGAAAACTAACAGAGGTGATTTTAAAACTCAACTGTTTGGTGGTTCTGTAGTGTAAGAATGACTTCAAACCGTGTGCACATACTCAAATAAAAAACCACACAAATATACACATAACATTTGGCATGAAAAATGAATATCTGATTGGGCACTTGTTTAAAGAGATTAAATATGTACATGTAAAGTAAGGGCATCTAATTTTGAGGATAAAGGGTATTTCAAGTGATTAAAATTTAGAAGAGGAGGGAGAACAAAGTTATAAGGTTTTTGTGTGTATTTGTGCTAATGTTTATTCCACTGATAATATATTTTGGCCAGTTGCCATGAGCATTCCTAAGCAGGTCAATGTGAGCCTTATGTGTGATATTAGAAAATGATTGGATTTATTCATCTTGTGGTATCAGCTTATTTCCTAATGACTTTAAAATAGGGATTTTTATATTTGATATTTCTATAAAGTATAGTTCTGAACCATTTTATATTTGTTACATTTTAGAATTGCTTATTTTGTAGGTTGCATGGATATTTTATAAATATTTTTAAATCAGACATGAAGACTACTCTGCAATGCAATGTTTAAGAGCACTGGCTATTATTATAAAGAATATGGGTTTGTTCTCCATCAACCACATGGTGGGTTAAAACCACTTTTAATTCTAGTTTCAGGGCATCCAAGGCTATTCCAGGTCTTTACAGGCACTAGGCATGATATGTTGCATACATGTTCAAAACACACATATAATAAAGTAAAATATTTTTGAAAAGCATGTTATGAGTTTTTTTATATCTTTCAAACCCCAGTAATGTTCTGTAATGGGTACGGGTGTTTCATTTATCCACACCAACAGGCTATTTGCCTCACACATACTGGCCAGGAAGTGATTCTTTCAGCTGCAGACAATTTAATTCTGAAGACTCTGTAGAGGATATAAATGCCAGAAGGGAGGGAGGGAAACCAAGTAAGAGGATAACACTTGAAATGTAAATTAAAAAATAAATTCATTAAGCAAACAAACAAAACAAACAAACAAACAAAAAATTTAGTTATCCATGGGTAATTAAAAAAAAAAGAAGGTGCACCAATTGTTCTTGCTCCTGTTACAGTTGTTTCTGATGATCGTGATAAAAGTAACAAGAAGAAGTTGGAGATGTCCTGACTATAAAGACTGGACTTGCCCAACGGAAATGAACACCCCTTTTCAGCATGAAAGAATTTCAAGAGGGCTACACCCGCTTTCTCCTCTGATCTTCTTTCCTTCCTACCTTGTGTTGCATGGGGAGAGTTTTGAAGTTATTAGGGTGGAATAAATTTTGAAATGGTTACAGATATAAGAGACACATGATATACATTAAAAAAGCACACCTACAAGTATCTTAAGTTAATTTATGTATTTTACCCTAATATTGACTTTTAGAATAACTGCATTTAAATTACACACACACATGCATATTGCAAGATGACCTTTATGTTTCTATATATATTAAGATGACTCATGATTTCTATAAATTGGCATCTAAATATATGTTACATAAGACTAAACCACAAGGTCTCACCTTCTCTTCATTCAATAAAGGACTCTTTCTCTAATACCAATAAACTATATACTATATGAACAATTATGAAAATCACCAGGTAGGAATTGCATTCATAATGTCTAGACCATTAGTACTTGGCAGTTGTAGCCTCTGCTATGCCTTGTTTATGGACAACTTGGACAGCATGCTACTGTTCTTAATAAGATATTTCTGATATTTTCATCAATAACATCTTTTATTTTATGAGTTGTCCCTGTTTTTGGAGGAAGATTAATCCATGCCTCCCATTGTTGCTACAGATATTGTTTCTGCAAATTCATGTCTATATCAGTCACATGTGGCCTCAATCTTTTTTTTAATTTGACCTTCTGATCCTATACATTTAAGCCATTTTATAATTTGTGTTGTTTAGGTTAAACTTTCAAACCCTAGAAATTGTTTACTTACTTTCTGAAGAGGTCAGTTTGGATGCCAAATTTAGGTGCAATTATTGAAACATCTTCTCCACTGTCAACTAAATCTCTTATTTGAATATTATTTATTAATACCTTTAGGTTGGGCCTCTGATCATCAATAGATTTTCACAAAATACTTGTTTCAGTTTCTCCTGTGTTTTCTGTTTATATATTGAAGTTACTCTGACCTTGATATTTGGGTTATTATTGTTTATACCCAGAGCAGTATGGTTTAATTATTCTATTGAATATTAATATCTCTGCTTCTGGCTTGAAATGGCTGATTTGAATTTGATATTTTGGCCTGCAAGAGGCCCTTTGGGCATTTCCTAACAAGAGTTTTCCCTTTTTGTCCTTTGTGTATCTATATTTGTTAGTCCAATGTCAGACTTTGTTACATTTTCTACATACTCCAGAAGGCCAAGGCCTTCCTTCAGATCTAGTTTGGTTCCAATTACAATTCTTCTGTAAATTACCTTGCTCATCACAATTAAAACATTAGGCATTTTGGATTTCCTCAAAACCTTTATTGATCATTTATGTCATATCATATAAAGGAGATCCAATATCAATTGCATTTATGATCCATTCATCAGTTAGTGCTGATCTTACTTTTAAAGGCCTAATTACCTATTTGCATTCAGCCTTGGGAATATTTTTTTAAAGCTAAAGATTTAATCAGTGCTCTCCTGGCTTGTGGATATGATACCCTTCTATCAACAACTGAACTCAATCTTTGTTAAAAAGTCAATGCATTTTTCTTTTTTCTATTTTCTATCTTTCTTATATTTTCTTTTTTTCTTTTTCTTTCTTTCTTTTTTTTCTGACCTTGGCTGATATATTTTTCCTATTTCTTCAACCTTGTTCCAAGCACTTAAAACTGCCATGTAACATAACGCCAAGCTTGCTTCATCACATATAACTTGCATCTTTACTTCAACATCCTTCACCAAGTAGCTAATCTTGGGAGATACCAATAGCTCTGGTCCTATTTCATTATTCTAACTCCCTAACCTCTTCTCTCTATAATAAACACCATTTTAATTGCAGGATGGCTTCTAATATTGCTCTTGTCATACTTTTCCAGTCTTAGGAGAATATTCTATTTTGAATCGTTCAAGAATTTAATATCTGCTTCACAAATGGTGAATGCATTTCATAATTGGTAACACTTTTTTAAAATTTTCTCAAATCCAGTACATCTATGTGGGGCCACCTATATTCTCTTTAGTGTGTCTGTTGTCTGTGGCACTTGTTGTATAATAACTGGATAAGCTAAGGTTTGTTTTCTAAGAACATTTGACTGACTTCCTTGATTTTCATTATATGGTGATACAGGAGGCAGGCATTGGCCTTATTTCCTTTGTCTCTTTAGTATCTTCCATTTTATTTATAATCTTTTCTAATTTTTCTTCTAAGACTTGTTTCCATTTCTCATATTTCTGTTTTTCTTGTATTTCTACCATCTTAGTATTTTGCTAATTTTTAATATTTTTTAATTTTTCAACTAATGCCAATCTCCATGCTTTAAAGTTTTCTTTTTCTCTATTATCATAGTATTTTCCTCATTTTTAATTATGAATTTTCTAATTTTTCTACTATCTCTAAAGCCCATTTCTTTGAGAAGGTATAAAAAACCATTATGATTATTAAGATAAGAAGTATCAACATAATGATAATCATAATTGGTAATACATACATTTTAACTAGGTCAATTATGTCTTTATCTTTTGTTTGTATTTTCAAGTCATTTAAAATGGCATCATGTAAAGCTCTATGTTATGGATGCCCTCTTCTTATTTGTCTCATTATTTTTAATTTTGTTAATTTAGAATTCTTTATACCTGTCCATGAATTTTTTTATGAGCTCTCTATTCCTCTTTAGCATCAAAACTTAATTTCAAACTTTTTTTTTTAACCTGATCAGTGCTCTAATTTTTTTCCTTTAGTCTGTGGCTGGCTTCTGCTTTCCATGTTGTGTTTTCCCTGCCACTATCTTTTTTGTTGTTGTTGTTCATAGAGAGAGGCTTTTCTCTCTTCTGAGTGTTTGCAACTAGCATCTCCCAAGCCTTAAGTTTGCGAGGTTTACCCGGGAACTGACTCTTACTCTATGTTCAGTTTCTACCCTCATGGCATGCCACTGATCGAACCACTGTGCCACAGCTCCAGAAAATGCCCCGAGGCCTTGATTGCTCCATTCCTGTAGCTAGCAAGCTATCTGCAGGCCTTGCTACACCAAAAGTCTCCCTTGTCGCACAGAAGCTTAAGTGACAAGGCTGGTAGACCTTCTGATCCTTCTCCAGAACTTCACAGCGAATCGGGGAAAACACTGCTGCTATCACCGGTTGTCTCTGCTATGGGCTGCCTGTGGTTCCTAGGAAACCATTTAATATCCTGTCCTGGCTGCTAGTCTTCAGCAACAGGAGCTGCATAACTGTCCTCTTTTGGCTGGCAGCTTCTCTGTTCCACCAATCTTTGTGCATAGCAGGGGTCCTTGGCACTCTGTGCTTGTCTCAGAGACTGCCTTTCTAGTAAGGCTCATCTGTGACATGCATTTGACTTCACTTCTCTGTTTCTTTTCTAGGAACTTGCTCTGTTCTCAGGGAGTGCTTGTTAGTGTGCTTCTTACCCCAGAACTTTCAGAGTCTAAGCCTGGTTCTTCCTGAGATTGGATTTTATAGCCTATGTATCCACAAATGTAATCTATAATTTAAATATAAAATCACTGTCTACTCACATTTTACCACCAAAATAATTGATATGAAGAGCTATTAATTTTATTTACGAGCTTTAAGCACTGACTGAGCAGATCTTCATGCATTCTAACCTTCTCAACTATCTATTTACCAGGCACTTAGTCCTTTACCTTCAATCTGAATCTTTCTCTGGCTTGCTCTGATCCAGGTGTGTCTTTATTGTGAATCCTCTAGCTACCGGCTCATTGCAACTCCTCCCCATGCCTCGTGAACTCTCTACATGGTCTCTCTCCTTCCTCCCAAGTCCGGAAAGGCTTCAAAAAGGACAGTGTAACATAGTTCTCACCCCTGTAGCAAAGCCAGCAGGGCATAGGCCTCCATGAGTCTCCATAAGTGTTGACCATTGCTAGGTGTAAGGCTTATTTATATAATAATGTATTTATTTCACTTTATATTCTTCCTTTTGGAAATACTCTCACTGCTAAGCTTATGAGGGAATGTTCTCCCTGACAAGTTTACTGTCTCATGATAATTAAAAGCAACACGTTTCTACTAGGCACGTGGGTGTTTACTGTTACTTAACAAAATGGTAAACACTGAGGGCTTTAGGTCATCCCTTAAGGATGTGGAAAAGAACTCTTGAAAATATGAGTTCAAGAATGTATGTCTCAACTAACAAAATATAAGGATAAAATATGAATGTTATGAAGGACTTTCTGTACCTAAAAGAACAAGGGTAGCTGCATTAATGAGCCAGCTTGTCAGAAAGATACAAAGGTAGATAAATTATTGAGTTCAAGGTCAACTTTCAACAGAGTAAATATATGGTCCAGGTGTGTTAGGAATGGAGATCTCAGAGGTAAATTCCACCCAGTTATCTTTTTGTCTTGCTAACAAAGGCAGGTAGATTTCTGTATTTATTTGCTGTTTTTTTAAAAAATGCACTTGCTGTCTTTTCTTCTAAGAATCAGGGTGCTAAGGTCATAAAATGCTGAAACATGGGATAATCAAAAGGGAACCTGGGGTGGTGATTGAATTGATATGTAAATAAAAGGCTAGGCTTTGATATGTAAGAACTGGAGTATCTAGATGTGCTGTTTAACCTAGAGAGCTGTCTCCAGTCCCATACAGAGCCACCAGTTTGCTCCCATCACTGACTTCAAGACATTGATTCCACTGTTCCAAAACATCCCTTCTTCATTTTCTTTTACTTCCTTGTACCTGACACACTATGCTGAAATAGGAATTACAACCTTTCTATCTCTCCTGCCCTGACATAGCCTGAATCATCTCTTTACTGACAAATCAGAGATAACGGAAAATATTTTTTACATAACATTGATAACAGAAATGCTTCACCGGGCCATCATCTGAGCTATAGGCAGATGTCTGGGCATAGAAATCAACATTTGAATACACAGTGCACAAGACCAATCCCCAAAATACTTGATTCGGTAAGAACTTTTCAAGTGATATACATGGTCTTTTTATGTTTTGCTTTGCACTTGTTCAAATTGAAAATGATATTGAACAATAGTCATAAAGAATGCTCCCCATGTAAGATACAGTTATCTTTTTTTTCCTTTGAAAAGCTAGCGTTACTCATTCATGAAAGCATAGTTCATGTAATACTTTATTTTGTTTTGTTTTGCCTTGTGAAGAATCACAATCATATTTTTTTTCTTGGTTATCAGATTCCTTAGTACAACTTCTGAAACAGAAGAAACTACAAAGAAACTGCCACGTTGTCATGTGTCATTTCTGGTGATGTGATAAAGTTAATGTAAAGGCGGAGATAATAGCGCCTCTATCCTGTTTTTCCTAAAGCTAAGTAGTAAGTCATAATATTCAAACCACATAGAAGTGATGTGGTTCCTCAACTCTGTGTGTCTTCAGTAGAACCCATGCTGAACTATTTTTATTCCTCAGAGCAAGGTAATAATTACAAGATTCGAAGACCTCCAAATCTTTTTGACAGGGTAAGGCAGACTCCTGTGATGAATCATTTTTATATTCCTTGGTCAATATGTATTGCCCTCCATCTTTCTGACTCAGCTTTGTCAGAGAAATTTAGAAGAGTGGAAGAGTCCAATGAATAAGTTCCTCTAACCAAAACACTTAAGGCATTGCATTACATTAAGTAAGATAATTGATCTTTTTAACCTCCTGAACTAGTTGAAAGTTTTCAATGAAAATGTTTTCATAGAAGAATTTAAAATGGAAATTGTAAACCTGATAGGAGAAAAACATTCTTCAATAAAGGGAACTGTTCACAATTGGAATGGTATACAAGGACACAACACAGGAAAAAGGAAGCCTTTGTATTTAGAAACCTGTCGCTTAATATATATTTACTTGCTTCTTAAATGGACTTTATAAAATTTCAAAATTAATTTCAATTATTTACAAAATAATTAAGTATGATTGTGACATATCTCACAGTGAGTGCCATATATTCTGTTCGTATTCACCATTCCCTTTACTTTCTTCTTCTGTTTAAAAAACATTATTTTAGGATGATTTTTTAAAAAAATTACTTTTAATTAAAGTGCAAATGTCCTTTTGAGTTTAAAAGCATTTTATAACACAGCATCAACCCCAAACTTTGTGGCTTCTCAGTTGATGGGACAAAGTTCAGGGCAGAAGTTTGGAACAAAACTGAGATCAGAGAAACCTTCAGGGATGAAGTAGATTTTTGATGACAAGGGCATTCTGCTTTGATGTGCACTTTCTTTTGCTGGCCTGCACCTGCAACTCTCTTTCACAGGACTCCATCAACCTTTGGAAAATCTAGTTACAAAGGACTTCTTGCCTGCTGCTGTAGAGAGCGAGAAATGACGAACAGGAAAGCTCAGTATCTTTCACCTAGGAGACAATGTTAAGCATAATATATACATCAGCTACTCCTCATCTTGAACCATATTTCTGTAAGACTATGGCATAAAACTGTAAGCTTTCTTCTACTTTCTTCTTCTACTGATTTCTTATATTTCTATATAGTGAATTCTAAATATTTAATATAGGCACATACCTTTGTTTCAGGGTATTTCTTACTTAAGCCATAAAATATTCTCTTTGGGTTATCAAGAAAGACTAGCATCTCACTACTGGAAAATGGAGTAAAGGGATTTGGCATGGTGCCTCAAAAGAACACTGGATAATAAGAAATCTGTGAGGTATCTTCAATAAGCAGTAAAAATTCTGTGTGTTAAATAAGAGAACCTGTGATTCCACTCTGAATGTTCCAGAGACCCACATGGAGAGTTTGTCCTTAGGTCAGTATGTAAAACTGAATTATAAAACTTGTGAGCCGACAGTGTTCAGAACTGACCAGGAGTTTGCAAAGATTTGGAATATAAAACTGAAAGATAATAAATCTCAGTTTTCCAAGGCAGCCTCAATTAACTGAGCGATTAAACGTAATAGAAATTTAGTCTGGTCTAATTTTAGTAGTCACAAGTCTGAAAACAAAGGTTTTTTCATCATAGTCCAGAATTCTTTCTTTCACATTTTTGGCTGTCATGCATGACACTTGGAGGAGGACAATGCTATAACTTAGTGGGAGTGTCAATGTCCAGCATGCAGGAAGACCTGGGTTCAAACCTATGTACAGCATGACTTAAGTTGCATGTCTAGTGTAGCTAGCTTGTAAGGAAGAAAACTTGAGTCAAAAATAGAGTATGTGTTTGTCAAGAAAGCAATGAAATGGCAATGTTTGCAGAGAAAATGATTTATGCATTGCTTTCCCACAAAAATGTAATTTATGAAATATAACTTATTTATGTTTTTTTTTTGTTTCTGAACTTCACTAATTTCTTAGGTAAAAATTTAGAAATTAGGATACTCTCTAATTGTATGTATGAAATGATACCCATGCACGATTTAGATTAGATGGAGACAAAAATGCAAATGAAATCTTTCACTTTCCTTAATGTTTTTCTTTTTTTTAAATATAGATTGTGTATTTATATTGTACATTTACTTGTTTTGCATTTTAAGGGAAGTTTTTATGAAATGATTAAATAGATTATTTAAATCTCTTTTAATCCTAATCTTCAATTTTGAGTTTTTGTGGTTATATTCTTTTCTGTTTACTGTACAATAATATCTCAACTACTTACCTGGAACTTTACATACCATTTCCCGACTACCAACCTCACTGGGTGTTCTGACAGAGACCTAAATTCTTAAAATGTGCTCAACATTTTTTTCATAAAATCCATCTGTCTTTAAATGCATTCAAATTTAACTGACTGCCTGAGTTCCAGACAGTGGACCTAACTCAGATTTATTTTTTTCCACTTGCTGCATTCAACTATACAGTTTTATTCTAGGTGTGGCTTTTTAAAACTCTCTCTCTCTCTCTCTCTCTCTCTCTCTCTCTCTCTCTCTCTCTCTCTCTCTCTC
>JADRCC010576174.1:0-12474 GCA_019843855.1 Hylomyscus alleni
GGAAGCCCCAGAAGAGAACAGGATAACTCAGGAGAGGGGAGGTGCAAGTCCAAGTTGTCATAGCAAGGATCAAGATCAGAGAAGGCTCTTAAATCAGGAACTGGGTAGGGTACAAAGTGACAGATGAACAGGCAGAAAGGCTGAGGAAGAGTAGAGTGTCCAGGAAGATCCAACTAGGACCAGATTGGACAAAGATGCAATGGGCAATCCACACCTGAGAAGTGGGGCTAGCGAGAGTCAGGTTGGAAGTCAACCCTAGCCAGCCAGCTGGGAAGCAGACTCCATGCCAGATGCGAGAGATGCAGCAGCTGAAAGCCAGACAGAAGGGAACACTTGGGGCAGCCAAGGGAGCAGGCTAGGGAAGGGCTCACTGTGTGTGGTGCTGAGTTAGGTAGAAGAGGGACTCTCCAGAAAGGTCTGAGGTCCCAGCACATTGGCCAGGGCAGATGCCCCTGCCCAGGCAGGGACATCCATTTAGGGTGCTGGCACCACTGTGAGCACAAAGATTCGAGATGCGGATACATTTACCATCGTGGGGATGGGATGTAGCAGCTGAAGGCTCGCCTCTCACCCCTGGGCCTACCAAACCACCGCCAACAGAAATAGTCACTGTTCACATTTCAGTGAAACTTGCCATCTTTTAGGGGAGGTGGTAATGAGCAGGTAAATAAATGCATGTTTGGCTGCATCGCATTTTAAGTGGTAGGAGTGAAAAGAATCAGGCGCACATTGAAGAGCAGGGGGAGGAGATTATAGGGAAGATGTATTGAGGAGTAAGAGGTTTAAGTCGAGGCACCCAGGGAACAGCAAGCTGAGATGGAGTTACCCAGTAGAAGGTCCTTCCATTGTAATGCAGTTCCCCACCTCGCTGAGTTTCCCTGTTGATTCTGCATTTATCAAGAGTCTCACGCCAGCCATGATAGTTATATAAATTTACTTAGTAGAAGGAGAACATGCTGCTACAGAAACTCGGGATACATTGTTCCAATCGTCGGAGGGAAAGGGAGACTCTGCTTAAATAGGCCCATTGTGACAGGGCTTAGTCCTGGACCACAACTAAGATAGTCATAGTTTCTAGGAACAGTCTGTGCCCATTCACGCTAACCCAGAGACATGGGCCAGTAGGTCTCTCTGGTCTGCTTCCCATGTGACTGCTGGAGCAGATGCGGGGGTGGGAGGGAAGTGGAGCTCGGAGGGCACAGGGGCTGATCCTGATGAAGAAAGCTCCTAATGTTCCTTTGGAATGTGATGGCAAAATCACATAAGAAAATGGAACAATTCAGTGAACTTGTGCAGTCATTCACCCATGCAAGAGATTTCTGTTCAGCATTGGCTAGAAACAGATGTCTGCCAGAGAGAGACCAGGAGACGTCACTGAAAACGGGGTATTTGAGAAAAATCCACCTATGTATCATCCGTCAATGAGCCTCTCTGGTCACATTCCCATATAAAGATGCCTGTGACAGCATCCATTAAGGCTGTGTGTGAGTCCTACCCTAGCAGCAAAAGCAAACAACAACAATAATAAGGGAAAAGTGACTCTGTGGTTAAGAGTACTTGCTTCTCCTGGAGAGAACCTGGGTTCAGTTCCCAGCACCCACAGGGTGGCTCACAGTGGGCTGTTATTCCAGTTCCAGATCCAGTTCCAGAGATTCCGATAGCTTCTTCTGGCTCTCGCAGGTCTAGCATGCACATAATGAACATATAGGCAAACATTCATACAGGCAAGATAAACAAAAATGTTTTGGGGGCTGGAGAGATGGCTCAGTGTTTTAGATCACTGTCTGCTCTTCCAAAGGTCATGAGTTCAATTCCCAGCAATAGCATTGTGGCTCACAACCATCCGTAATGGGATCTGATGCCCTCTTCTGGTGTGGTAGCAACTAGGATGCTCATATACATTAAATTAAAAGAAAGTAATAATCTATCCAAACTAGAGAGTTTGCGAGTTGATATTGCTTTAATTGTGAGCCACAGACATCCATCTTATCTAGCTTTATAAGGAAAATGAGGATGGCTGGGGCTCTAGCTTAGGTAGAGTGCTTGCCTAGCATGCAGGAAATCCTGAGGTCTACCCTGCTTCCTCTACTCACCCCCACCCTCCCACACTACATAAACCAAGAGATGGGAGAACAGGAGTTCAGAGGTCACAAAGGGCCTATTCCATAAAATCCCTGTCCTGCTGTACACACACAGCAGATCTACTCATGCCGTGCCATGCCGTGCCTCATCTGGAGCCTGCCATGTCCTTGGCCCTGTGTGGTCAGATCTGCAGGTCCTTCAGGGTTTGATGGAGGAAGAAACTGGAAGGGGTATGTTTTCGGGGGGCAATCTTTCAGCCAAGGTGAATTCTGGACTGGATTCCTGGGTAGCGTGCAACCACAAAGAGTTTTGAGAAGCAACGCAGCCATGTTCAAGTCTGATGAGGCCTTTATATACAGGTGGGATATGCCAGGCTACACATACACACACCAACGCTGCTCTCAGCCCTGTGTGATAGATAGCCGGGGCTGAATCCAAAACCAAGGACTTCCGGCCTCTGTGATACTGTTCTGTTCATAACAAACCTGACACACTGCACACCGCCTCAGACTCACTTCTTTACCAAGATGGCCTGTGGAGAGAGATATGGGTGACGACGTGGAGTCTGCATAGATCCAGAGGTGTAGGCAGAGGTGGCTGTAGTTGGCCAATCACTGCAGGATTCCGCCTGACTACTGCTGCTTTGCACACCCCGGAAGGCAGAGGCCAGCTGAGACATTTCACTGAGTGCCTCCACAGCTCTTGCCTCTGTTGGTTTCTTCACACACACACACACACACACACACACACACTCACACCCGCCCCCAGCTCTGGGAGGAGCTATCCTGCTTTCTTCACAGACACAACCTTGAAAGAGCCCTGTGGATGGCCCCAAGGCCTTCCCGGCTCCCCAAAGTAGATCCCTTCTGGCAGGCTAGCTGGGGGGCACCCCTAACTCCTTCCCAACTCTTTTCTTTGAGTGTCGCAAAAGGTCTCATGCTTAGCAGATCCCAGGGAGCCCAGGCAGAAAGCTAGACAATCTGTTTTTTTCTTGTATCTGTGAAATAAAGAATCGGAGGGCAAAATGGGGCTTGGGGGTCTCCAATTATCTCTCTCCCCCTGCCCCTCAGGGGCCTCACATTCTCCCCTACAGCTCACCGGCAGTCAACAGCCTCTCAAACCTGTTGAAATCCATTACCGACCTTTGGTCTCAGCCACCACAAAGGAGCTTTGCACAGTGCGCAGGCGGATTAAACAGAAATGAATTGGCCGAGGGAGGCTTTGCGACCCTCTGCGTTCCTACCTCCCTCCTCCCCTCTCTCTCCTTCTATCTCACTTTTATTATGATTTTTTTTTTTTCTGGGAAGCCAGCTGGGCAGAGCCAAGATAAGGCTGAAACGATCCCCGAGGTCACAATCACCTAAACTGGATTCACTTTGTTCCTTCTGCAAAGTAGGGCATGGCGGTGCCTCTGCACGGGGCCTGTTAGTGTAGAATTCATCGCATCTGGCAAAAGTGAAAATAAAACAAAAATGAAAAGCCCATAAAGTTGAACCGTTAAATATTTAGGGCTCGTGATGAACAGTGTGTCATAATATTTGTTGAATTGCATTTGCTATTCAATGCATCTTTACCACTTAAAGCCCCAGTTTTCCGAGGTAGACGGAGGAAACCAGAAGAATTAGGCTGTGTCAAAAATGAAACTCCGGCTTTAATTTAACCTCAAAGACAAATCTGGCTGCCTGCATGCCCTGGGCTGCATGGCTGTTAGCATTCTCGGGCAGGGGTCTCTGCCTCCCCTGGAGCCTGTTTCTGTGTTCACACGCTGCTCCATGTGTAATTAAGCAGGTGCCCTTCGATGCTGGATTTAAATTATCAAATGTCAAGACGTGACACTTTATTTGTGTATGTTTTCCTTGCTTAGCAATTCAGACATTATCTGGGGAACAGCGATGTGTCTACTGGGCTCCCAGGAGCAGCTTCTTCCTGTAACTCACTAAGGTCTACAGTTTCATTCTTGGGGAGGGGGTCATTTGAACTCCTTCATGCAACGCCCCTCCCTCAGGAGAACCTGCAGAGCCCTCTTGACTTAACTGATCAGAAGGAGGGTAGTTTCTTGAGATCAAAAAACGGGACTGAGTATAAGATCTGGAAGTCTAAGCTTGATCTGTCGTGGTGTCCCCAGAGACAGTGTAGGTGGGGGAAGGAAAGAGGGAGGCAGGGAGAAGGTGGAGGAGGAAGGGGGATGGGAATAAGAGAAGAGATGATGAAGAAGAAAGAAGGAGAAGGAAGAGAGGGAGGAAGAAGGAAGACAGAGGAATAAAGGAGACCCTGGGATGTGCAAGCTGTGTAAGCTGCCACTGTCTCCCAGGCCCTGAGGCCTGGGTCTTGCTTGTCCTTGCCTGTCCACTCTTCCTTGTGTGCTTTCCAATCTGTCTGCTCTGTGGTGCTGACCAGAGGATCACAAGGCTGGCTCTGAGGGATGTTTGCTGCCCTGTCAAGATCACCAAGTAGGGGGAAAAAGGGCAGAAGGCAGGGAGAGCCTTCATAGTGTAGAAGTGGGGCTCCAGACATCTAAGAGTCCCTGTGACCATAGAGATCTTCAGAGAATGGTCTCGAAGATCTCTAGTTAATGGTGTCTGAGATCCACATGCTGTGTCTTTGGGTGTCAGAGGGCAATGACCTTGAAACATTAATGTAGATCTGTTCTGGATAGAGAACATTAACCTTGGGAACTCGGAGACAGTAACCTTGAAAATCAGTACAGAGGAGGACCTGTAAGTGAGTCTGTCAATGGTGGGAGTTCAGGATTGGCTGGGAGGCTGCAGGTCTGGCCATAGCTACCTAAGTGGCCAGGCCCATCGGGGCTGAGAAAGTCGAATGTTGCTCAGGGGTCCTCTAGCAGATGCCCACCCCAGCACTGGACACTTTCACTTTCTCAGGGCTGATAAGACCCAAGGGCTGCAGAGAGCCATTGCTGTGTGGCCAAGACTGTTAAGAAATCCAGAGCCCAGAGCTACACCCTCTTTTGGCTCTGCTTGGCTTGTGACTGTGCCACCCTGCCTGCATTTGTGACACTGTATTCCCAGAGTGTGGGAGGGCCACTCCACAGGGCCAAGATGGAGCCAAGTTCTAGATTTTAACAGGCTTGTTTGTTTCCATACAACATCTGGGGCGTCTTGCTACCATCTGGATGTGATCCCCATCGGCCTCTCCGTGGCTGCCAGGAGCTGTCATAGACATCAGCTAAGGTAGTCTGACCAGAGGCCAGACAGCTTACAGAAGGGCTCTAAGGACATGTTTGGGGGCCAGTCCAGCTGCTGAGAGAAAAGAACTTGGGCGCAGTCTGCGATGGGCTTGTTGTGCAGAGACATGAATGTACGCACGTGAGGGAATACTTCAGTGAATGCACATGTGTGTGAGTCTTAAGTCTGCGCATGTCAGTGTCAGCATACATGTGCCTTTGAGTGAGCAGATGTGTCTCGGAATGCTCTTGGAGAGGATTCCGACACATAGTGACTGCTTCATATATGTAAGACAGCATGCTATTGGCCTGCAGATACACACTTGTGTGTCCATGGTATGTGTGCCTCCAGTTTCTTTGTATTTGGCCAGTAAGTCTGCACAGCCTTTAACCATGTGCTGGCATGTGTGCCCACCCCCCCTTCCCCTTCCCCATGAGTAGGTGTGTGCATGTACACTTGAGAGCCAGGCGCCTGCTAAATATTTGCTTTGCTGGTCCCTGGGGAGCACAGTTGGCAGAGCTGCCAGCCCTGCATGCTGTGTTTTTGACAGCTCGAGAGCACGGCCTCAGAATGTGTGAACTTTCTCAGGGTAAACAGCTAATGATACCGCCTCGTCTGCGCTGACCCCCTAGCAGGCCTCCTTGCAGGCTGGGAGTTGTTAGGCAGCTATCAGCTGGTGCCTCCCTCCCTGTTCTCTCACTTGGCACCCCAGGCCGCGAAGGCCTGTGATAGGACAATGAGACTCAACATTCCCTCCCCTCCTCTCTTCCCAGCCAGCCGACTTTAGTAGTAGAGGAGAAAAACACCTTTTCTTAGCCAATCGCTCCCGGCTCTCAGATATCAGCACCTCGGAGAGCTCTCCACGTCCGCTTGGGGCGGGGCGTGGCTACCAGTGCAGCCCAGCACCTGCCCCTGACTTAGTTCCGGAGTACCCAGTAAGGGCAGGTCCTCTGGGCCTGAGTCTCCAGCCACTGTGGGTCTCTGAATCAAGGAAAGCCCTGGTTAGGGTATGATGCCTGGCTAATGAATGCAAAATCTCACTCTTGCTAGAACTGGGTCACGGCTTCCCGGAGCTCTTGAAACCCTGGCATAGAACTGATTTTACTGAGGAGAAAACTGGGCATTAGTCCGTTGTGCCAGCAGCATCCTCCCAGTGGCCCTCAGCCCTACCACTGTCTCTAAAGTGTCCCCATCTGAGCATGTCATCCTCTTGTCCTTGGAGCGACACCTTTGTCCTCAGCTGAACAAGACTCTGAGATTCGGGCTTGTTTGTAAGGGTATGTGTACCTAGACAGGATCAGTTAGAACATACGTGTGTACATATGTGTCGAGTAAGTGTGTTCAACCAATGGTTACACTCACATGAATGGTTTGTGTGTGTGTGTGTGTGTGTGTACGCGCGCGCATGCTTGTATTAAAACAGAGGCTTCCTCAAAGCCATGCGGAGACATAAGATAGATACTTAGGTATATCCATCTCACCTGGGGCTCAGCTGCCATAAGGTTATCCACTGTGGGTGAGGCAAGAATGAACGCTGGGTTCTGACCTAGAAGCTATGTGAGGCAAGCAAGAGTTGGAAGAGAACATTTCATATGACTGTGTTCTCTTTCCCAGCTTGCAGATAAGGAACCGGAACCGGAACCGGAGGCCCTATAAGCAAGCTGCTTATATAAAGTCACCAGGGAAGAACCAGGCCCCACTTTAATCCCGACTCTACAGGTGGTCTAGGCTCTTGCCAGTGGCCTGCTGCTTCTGCTTTGAGCCCCATCTAGGCCTCCCAGAAAGGCGAAAAGACTTTGAGCAGCTCTTTCAGATCTCCATCATCAGGCTCCAAGAAGCTCTGGGGTCTCTGTTTCCTGCCTTACACATCGTCAGTCTAGCAGAGGTGCCTTTAACAGGCAGATCCAGCCCCCTGCCCCCAACCCCCTGCCGCTGAGCTGAAGAGAGCAAACTTTTCCAGACAGCCCCTGTCTGTGTCTCATTACCGAGACACAGCCATATTCCATTAATTCCTCATTTGCTGTGGGCAAAGCGCTGATATGTACGTTTTTACCTGGGGTGGTTTTAATCAGTTAATTTAACCAGAAACATTAATAATGTATTTCTTTGCCACTCGACTGCCCATCTGTTGAACAACTTACCTGTTGGAAAGTAATGTCACCTCCTGTGACTCAGAGCCCTCGGCTGCCCGGGAACAAGATGAGATGTTGCATAGTTAATGGTTTCTTGGAGCAAGGGTGAGGGCCAGGGGGTGCCACGAGCACTCCCAGGCTGTTGCTCTGAAGCACGGCTTCTCTCTGCTCACCTCTGATGGGCTCTGACAAATGCCACCTCCCACCTGTGCCTTTGATATCTGCTTTGTTGGGGGTTGTGGCTCTTGAGAGAGGGTGGAAGACTGCTCACAGCTCAAGGGAGGGAGAGGACTGAGAGAGGGTCTGCAAGGGTGGATCTGAGCTCTAGCATTTTTTGTTGCTGGTCCGTGGTCACATAGTTCATCTGAACTATCATTGATCTCCCTATGTCCTGGGAAGGCTCTGAGAGAAAGACCATTGGTGCTTTATCTAGGAAGAGTTCCTTCCTTCCTTGATAAAATATTCTTGATCCCAGACCATTGGGATCCATCCCAAGAGGGTCGCAAGTCTGAGTGAGCTTGGTGAGCCAAGGGTTCCATTCAGCATATATAAACACCAGTCCAGAGGGTAGCCTTTGGCAGCCCAAGCTCCAATCATGTGGCGTGGCACACTTGGTTGTCTAGTTGCTGGGCCATGGGGTGTTCCAGGAGGGGATTCCTCAAGAGGGGGTTGAAGCAGCTGAGGTAACAGAGAAGTTTCTTAGTTAAGGAATGACAGGACATCCCCCAACCTCCTTCACCTCTTCCCTTCTGAGATATTCGCTATCCCCCTTCCCCAGAAACCATGAAGCAACAAAACTCTGGGGGTCTCTGGGGAGCCTCTTCCACAGCTAAACCTACTTTCCCACTAAGCTCCTGTCATCTTAAGGGCTGGAGGTGTGCTGAGATGGGCTTCAGTACAAAGCACTGCCGTACTCTACGACCTGGCTCTATGACCCTGTGACCCCTCACTCCGTGAGTCCTGCAGAGATGTGTGAATGCCAGCATGCTTCTTTCTGAAGCTCCCAGTGACCCCAAGGTGAACGGAGGACTTGTCCTGGATAAGGCCCAGGGTGGGTGCAGTGTTCTCCCAGCAGAGCAGGTCCGGTCCTCTGTGGGAGCACTTCCCCCTGCCCGGAACTGTTCCACTTCCTTAAAGCTAGAGACACTGGCAGCAGTAAGCATAGACTTTCATGTACTTCCCAAAGGGAAAAAAAAAATCCCACCAATTAAACTATGACACGGCGCCTTCTTATCATCTATTGCAAGACCCATCTCGATTTCAGGGATGTTAAAATGAGGGAAAAAAAAAAGTGTGATTCGGGATCAGTGGAATATGGAAATGAAAATAACGTGGCTGCTGTTTATCAAGGGCTCTGTGCTCCCGGGACTCTGCTGATGGTGGCATCTCATTAGATCCTCGTGGAGCCCTGTGATTGGAGAGTCTGCTGAGAGAGGTTAAAGGGTGGAGAGTCACACAGTGATCCACGAAGAGCTCGAGAGGAGCATGGTGGACTTTCAAGATCGCTTCCTCAGTCTTCACTTAAGGGCCATGAGGCTCGCATAGCTTGCAGGTGGCAGAGGGCCACTTAGCCAGGAGGGACAGAGCTGGACTCCCAAACCTGCTCCACTTATCTGCTCTCTTTGGAGCACAGGCTTCAGATGAAGTGGATTATGTCTCTGGGTCCCTCCCTCCCTCCACCCACACACCCACTCCCCATCATGGGATGGTCCTTCTACAGGCTGCCCCCAGCTCAGCCCAGTCCACCTCTGGATAAGCATTCACTTTCCCTGCCAACTGCCCGGTGGAGGATGAGCCCCACTTCTCCTACCTCCTTCCGATTCCTAACAGTCAGGAATATGTGAGCAGAGCAGCAGGCAGGCAAGGACGAGGCAGAAACTGAGATCGAGAACTGCTGCAGAAAATTCACAAATTGGTCCCAGAGAGCAATGGAGCCTCTTTTTTTGCCCATCAGCTCACTTCCCCAACCATTACCAAGCAGCTAGTGTGAGGCCGGTGGCTGGAGCAAAAGCCAGGAGTGGGCGGGCATGGGGAATGGTATGGGGTGGAGTGGCTGCTTTCCAGAGGAGCATAGAGACCTAGGGCTGCAGTCTAGTTCTAGTTGAACATCCTCCAGTAAGAACTGGGGCTGGACCAGGGGATCTGCTTTGTCCGGGAGCCAGTGCCAAGATGTAGTTCAGCTCCGTTTAGATGGACAGAAGCCAGGACCTACCTGATATCCGTCCTGGGACAAGAGGTACTTTCTGGCCTCAGATATGGACAGAAGATAGAGTTGGGTCCAGATCTTGTAAATTCAGGGACCAGCCTTCTTGTGAGGCTCATGTGTAGAGTGGAAAGGAAGGAGGGCCTGCTGCTGGCAAGATGCAGCCGGTCTGTGCCAGGCACAAGGACATCTTTTACCCTGACCAGAAAGAAGTCTTAGAAGGTGAAATTGTCAATTCACAGATGTAAAAATTGACTTGCAGAGGGAATAAGTAACAACTGGCTAGTAGCTGAGGTACAAATTGCACCAAACTAGCCAAGGGCCAGACCACTGCATTCTTGTCCTTCTGGGAAAAATGAGGCATGAAACAGAGAAGCCAAGCAGGGCAGGGTGAGCTCATGGAGGGCACTCAGTGAAGAGACCAGCCTCAGGGATGTGTCTGTTGCGGATACTCAGAACCATGCAGAGCCTGGGACTGGACACAGCTTGCTGTTGAGAACTGAGAGCCCAGCGTTGCCCTCTCAGTAATGGCAGCTGCAGATCGCTTGCTGTCCTGCCGAGAAGAACGTCACTTCGTTTCCGAAGACCTCAGATGTCCTGGCTGTGGGAAGGTCGGAGAGGCCACCTGTATATATCCTCTTGTGCTCCTGTGCAGAGCTTGCGCTGCCTAGAGATGAGGTGCCATTTGCAGTGAGCTAGCTACCAGACAACCTAGTGACACTGTAAAAGGGAGTCGAGGTTCTACAGGCAGAAAAAGATTGGCCTAAGGAGAGCTGACTAGGCAGGGTATGACTTTCACACACAGCTAAGGTGCACTCTCTGCCCATTGGGCAGTTTCTCGGCTGCTCTGTCTACGTCTCACCTTCAAAGGCCTCATCTGCTGCCTCTTTTCTTCTGAGGCAGCTCTTGGACCCTTCCCTTCATCCTTTGTCCTCAGAGTACTACATCCACAGCAGAGGGGCATCCTGCTGTTGGTGACTGGTTGCTATTACTCTTTCCCCTCATCAAGCCTGAGCAGAGTGTCCTGAAGATCATGTGCCCATTTGCCTACTGTCTGCAGTGCCTAGGGGCTGGGTATGTTTGCCATGTTGAGTCTCTCTTGCCTGTTTCTAGAACCTCGCCCTACACACTCTTCTCTGAGTTCTTGGCACAAGCAGACGCCATCTTGAAAGCCAGAGCCAGCTCACTTTGCGCCAGGCTACATTTTCCACACTTAGAACAGTGTGATACGGCGGGCATTTGATGAATTTTCTGTTATCAATAAAGTAACTTACAGAAGAATTGAGTCACATAGGGCCCAAGACAGGAACTTTGTTCACACAGGCTCTCTTTCCTTGCCTCTGTGCCTGGAATGAGCAGCTCATTCCTTGAGAGCTTTACTGTGTAGTTGGGGAATTGATACGGGTAAAGCCATGGGGCAAATATACAAGATCAGTGAGTGTCTACTACTTTATAGCCCAAACTGAACAAGAGGCTGTGCACAAGGCATCTGGCATGATGTCTAATATGTGAAAAGTGCTCCAGTATGTTACCACTGTGAATAAACAGAAGCAAGGTCAGGAGGAAGTGACCACTCTTAGCCTGGCCAAGCAAAAAGTCCGGTGTGACTAAATAGTGCATTGCATGAGGATATTGAGTGGGATAAAGGCAGAGTGGGGGTGGCAGCTAGATTCATGAAGCCATGGTCCTCTAGAAAGAGCAGGGAGGGGGAGAGAACAAGAGGAAGCTGGTGCAGGAAGTGTAGAGTGGGAGCCATGCAGGTGGCAGAGCAGGTGACAAAGGAAGGGGTGGAGGGGGGGATGTCACCGTGCTTCCCAGCTGGGATGCGGTAGGTTTTCAGTGTTCTTGGATGGCAGGCCCAAGGGCAGAGCAGATTTGGGAAGCAGGACCTGAAATTATTTGTACAAATGAGTTGGTGACACATGGTGACAGAATGTCCACAGAGGTCTGGAGACCCTGACCCTGCTAGAGCCTGTCCCTCAGCCATAGCCGAGAGACTTCACAGCTTCCCATAAAAGGCCACACATGTGTGGGAAAGGAGGAGCTGGCCAAGCAGTTACCCAATCGTGGGAAAGCCACATTCAGCAGGAGACTCTCAGCCAGCCAGTCCTTTTGGGGAAAAGTCTGCATGTTTCAGTCTCATGGCTCGATTGCCTCAACTTGGAAATAGGTTTATCTGCTGTTAATTATAACCTTGTGAGGCAATAAAAGAATTCATTGGAAACGACGGGAATGAGACATGCCATGTACAATAGAAAGGATAAACTTGGAACTGCCTCTGGCAAGGAAGCTGACATTCTAAGGACTGTGGGCTTTGGAGCTGACTTCCAGGGGACAGTCTTCCTTGGGTGGGGCTTAGGAAAAGCTCACCAGGACTCTGGGATAGACTTTCATCACTGATGGATCTGTAGAACCCGTGAGATTCCGTGCAGATGGCTGACTTCACTGAGCCTTCTTTCCCACTTCTGCAAGCACGGAGACCCGGTAAGGACCCATCCCATAGAGTCGTAGTGAGGATTAGAGGAAATTGAAATGGCAGAGATTCGGAAGGCAGGCTCAATGTGCAGTACTGAGGTTTCAGTTTGTCCGGATCTAGCTTTGTCTTGAGTCTGCCTGCTCAGCCTCCCACCAGGTAGGGATGCAGGAAGGCCAGCCCTGCATTTGTTCAGCGTGCATATTTTAGGAAACCACACTTTGAAACCTCAATTTAAAAAAATGCGCCAGGCAGTGGTGTTGCATGCCTTTAATCCTAGCACTTGAGGGGCAGAGGCAGGCGGATTTCTGAGTTCGAGGCCAGCCTGGTCTACAGAGTGAGTTCCAAGGACAGCCAGGGCTACACAGAGAAACCCTGCCTCGAAAAACCAAAAAAAAA
>JADRCC010576186.1:0-15761 GCA_019843855.1 Hylomyscus alleni
CCAATTAACAATTGGGTTTATGGAAAAGCCATGCTATTTTTTTCTTGCCCTTTTTCATTGATACAATGTTACCATTGCAATTCTTTCCAAAGGTGACTTCAATTGTTCTTTAATAAATATGTTCAAGTCAGTAGCTTAATTTATGTACACAGATAACTATAAAGTTAATGGACCTGGAAACTTAAATCTCAAGAAAAAGAAGAAAATTTGTCACAAGCAGTTTTCAATCTCTCTTCCTAATCATCTTCCACCCATATTCTACATCATCTGAGTTATTTCCAGGTCATTAAGTCATCAGGCAATTACCCTTTCCTCAGATGCCCGAAATTCCCTGCAGTCCTGGGAGGAGTCATTAACAGACACCTTATTTCTTCAGCGGATGCACTTGCTGACATATTTACCTGGGATGCCTTCCATAAGACAGATGGTTCCTGTATGGAGCTTGAGAAATCAGGGTGTAGTCTGGACTTAAGGAAGCATTGGGCTTCAGTGCGTGAGAATGGAAAGTGTAATTCTTGTAGACACTGCTTCTTTACAACTTATCAGATGGACTAAGAGTCTGAGACCTTGAGCATACCTCCACTGGATTATATTGTAAGGTGTGTATAATATTTACACTCACGATAAGCCTTTGCAAACCTGAGTTTCCAGCCATCTTTCCACTTCTCTAATAAAACAGAACCACTACTAGTGATGACCAGTATGGCCCTGGATCTTCTCCCTTGCTTGTTCATAGGATACAGGATGGGACAAAGAGCTGGACAGGAGCAGTTATTCACTCCTGGAATGATGCACAATTATTGATGTTCAGGTTCTGAAATGCCCAGGAGTGTGCCCCTTTTTGATATATCGTGGTTAGTTTCTTTGCCTCTGGACTCACTGAAGTGTTCATTCCCAAGCATCTATGAAGACACAAGAGTTTCCTAAGTGCCTAAGTGTACTCCTGCAGCATCAAAAATAATGAAAGTTTTCCCTTTGAACATGATTCATTTGCCTTTGAAACAAGAGTCAAATATTGAGTGGCTATGCAGAGTCCTCTACAGGAACTGTCTGGGTTCCTTTGAGCAAGCAGACTGGGGGTGATGAGATGGGAGCCATCAGTAGGCAGTGTGAAAAAGGCTCCACAAGTGGAGCTCATTCAGTCACTCACAGACTTCATCCTGCCATCTGGGAGTTGCTGACATATGTGGGCATTCTTCCCTTCCCATTCACAGTCAAACCTCACTTTCCAGAGACAGTGTATATCATCCGGGGATACACCTAAGCTAACAGCTCCTACTGTGCACCTCCAGACTCAGTGATTCCACAGTGGGACTTGGATAACCAGGGAGGGAAGATACATTTTTTTTATGAGGAACTAGGGAAGGTGAGCGGGAGTGGGGTAGAGAGCAAGATGAATTTCTTTCTGCTGAGCTCATTCTGCCATAGGTTTTGCATGTTCCAAGTTGTCCCTTTGGTCACACAGAACAAAAGTAGATGCTTGTATCCTTTCCACCCCCCTCTATGGTCTAGGATCAATAAATGCACAAATGAGAATATTTATAACAGCCCTAAAAGTTTTAAACTCCATGTAAAACAGCACAAAAATAACAAGAAACATCATTAACAAGACCACTCAAAGAAGCATGCCATCAGAATCTCAGACAACACAGGTTATTGATATCAAGTAGTTAGAATATGGTCTCAGGCAATGGTTCTTAACCTTTGGGTTGCGACCTTCTGAGGGTCAAACAACTCTTTCACAGGGGTCATTTAGGACCATTAAAACCACAGAGATTTTCATTACTATTTATAGCAGTAGCAAATTTACAGTTGTGAAAGTAGCAATGAAAATTATTTTATGGTTGGGGATTACCATAGTATGAGGAACTGTGTTAATGTGTCAAAGCATTAGGAAGGCTGAGAACCACTGGTCTAAAGGAAAGAAAGAGAATGATATGGGTATGCACTTCTCAGTTACACAAGAAAATTCACTACGTAGTTTCATTTTGTAGAGAAACATTTCTCTCATACTGAATTTTAGAGGACTGAATCGTGGCTCCTCTGTAGGAAATATGCCACACAGTGCTTCTGTGAGGCAGGTTTATCAGGCACACATCATCTCTGACTGCAGTTCTTAAGGAAATATAGGCAATATGTGCTTTGGACCATAAGCAGGAGAGGTATGGTAGTGATCTACAGTAAAAACTCTAGAGTTAGTCTTGCATTTTTCACCCAGGCAGAAACAAACCATCCCTTCACATTTATGGGCCATGGTTATGTATGACAAAATCATCAGCATTTATCTTTAAAAAGAGGCTTGAATTCTCTTTTAGATTAACATTAACCTGCAGATGCCTACAGTCATTACATGAAGCAGCAGTGTCATGACCTGGATGACATTAACAGATCAGCGGCCTTCCCAAGGTGACTGGTTACATTTCTTGGCGTCTTTTTGGATCAGTTTCTGTCTCTGTAACATGAGTTCAGTATTTGCTACCTTAAAGATCGATATGACATTAAAGCATGTAGCTCACTACTCACTAAATAAACCTGGTTATTGCCAATGTACTTATTACTCAAGAACCCTCACAACCCTATTGAAATAAGGACTGATAGATAATGCCAAGGGCCAGCCATGGCGTCCAGGTAGACTGAGGCAGGCAAGCCATGGATGGTGTAGGCGATTGCAGGGGCAAACCTTGGTTTTGTGAGGGCAAAAATTGCTTACTTTTGATAATATTTACCTTTCAAAACTCTACACTACTCTGTGGCCAAAAGCTGCTGACTTCTGGTGATTAACACCTGCTGTTAGCAGCAAAGGATTAAGTAAAGAAGTTGGTTACTCCAGTTCTTTGTTCTTTGTCTCACAGGCCCCTGGCTGATCAGGCGAGAGACTCAGAGTTTGTTAACTGTTTGTGAGCCAAAAAGAAAGGGAAAAATAGGAAAAGCACACATGCAGAAAAAACACTCATTCACTCTGGATGAAACAGAAATAGAGGCCCCATTTTACCTTTATTTTCTGTTTTCGGTATATATACTTTCTCTAAAAAATTACCTCACACAGCTATCATGTAGAACAGTTACAGCAGGATAATTAATTATATGATTTTCTAAATGCTTTTACATTCCAATAAGTTCATAGTAAGTTTATGCCACTAATTCATGTCATGGATTAATATGGTTTAAAGAGTGACAACAGAATTGTTTACATGTCTTTCCACTAAGTCTAATATTTCACTAAACATTCATCATCTGTTACTAGTCCCTCAATAAGTTTATTATAAGTTTAAAGCAATATCTTTTATGTCACAAGTTAGCATAGTTTTGTGAAGAGACAAATCATCTGCCTGTGTCTTATTATTTTGAAGTTTTATATAGATAAACCAGTCAATATTTCATTTTTTTGTTCTTGCATCTACAATAAATTGTCCATTCCCAGTTTATGCCCTTTAGTTACCAGATAGTGGTCTTATGCCTAACCTAGAAGGAATGTTTTCCTTTATCATAAATTTGTTCCAAGCTTGCTTTCTGTTTCTGGTACAATCAGCCCATGACACATGAAGGTTGACAGAACTCTTATTTGCACTGTAGAGGATATGGATGTACTTGTGTAAATTTAGGAATTTTATAAAGCCATTATTAGGAATTATAAAATCATCAGTTTGTCTACACAGCATTACTACTTGAAAGTATATCTTCATTTTGATCTGCATAAAATCTGCCCAGTAGGGTGGGCTAGTGCCCAGGAATCATTAGGCTATGTAATAGTGACAGGAAAGGCATAGCAGCAGGAAGAAGCCATCCTGGAATGAAGTCTCTTGGAACTTTGCCTCACAGAGCTCACCTATCACAGGCCATGCAAAATGGTGGACCATCTCCAGAAAACTGATTTGTATGTCTTCATCCTTCCTAGATGGCTTTTGACAGATACAGACACTTAGTATATTGGATACTTTTCTTATTGCTGTGATCGAATATCTACAAGACGGGAAGGCAGGAGTTATGTTTGTTTATACCCATCTTAACAGGGTATAGCACTAGGCATGCTATTGGGTAGATCTATGGAAGTGGGTATGAGTGGCAGATGTTTGCTTGTATACCACTTGACCAGAAAGTAGAGAGGACAAGAAGTTGGGCTTGACTATTACCCTCAAGGTATGTCCCCAATGACCTATTTCCTCTAGCTTGACGCTACCTCCTAACAGTACCACAAGTTCTCAAAAAAGTGCTATCAGCAGGCGACCAAAAATTCAAGCACATGAGCCAGTGATGGGCATTTTACAATTAAATTTTAACAGGAAGCTTAAGTGATGTGTGTTGTGTGACATACCTAGGAACTCCCAGAATAAAGCTATAGATGAAACATATTTAAACTTGTTGCCTTTTACACCCAACAATCTCATGAGATTCAAGTTTTTCTATCATTTCAACGCAAAGTAAACATTATGTGGTTCAATTACCTTCAGCAATAAAATAGAGAGTGGAAGCCTTCACAAGGTACTCACCTGACCAAAGATGAAGCCCATCAAAGCCATAGGAGTACAGGTCGTCACCGACACCGTTTCCTCCCCATCCTTCTCCACCACCAGGGTATGGGGCATAGCCTGAAGAGGAGGCCCAGCCCACCCGCAGATGTGTAGGCTCTGCTGTTAGGAAAGGCTCCACCTGGTCGATAATTAACTCAAAGTACCACTTCTTGTACTGTGGTGAACCTTCAGCAACTCCCAGGAAGATGTTTGGCCGGATACTGAAATTAAACATGGGACAGGCTGCTTCTGCAGAGAGCAAAGAACTGAAAAAACAAGCTGAACCAGACCCAGAAGGAGGCATTGGCCCAATTAAACCTAGGTCAGTGCATTTTAATACTTTTGTTTTTAAAGATCAAGAATGCTGGACTGGGCTTGTAATTCTTTTTTGGGGGGTGGGGGGTTGAGCCAGGGTTTCTCTGTGTAGCCCTGGCTGTCCTGGAGCTCACTCTGTAGATCAGGCTGGCCTCCAACTCAGAAATCAGCCTGCCTCTGCCTCCCAAGTGCTGGGATTAAAGGCGTGCGCCACCATGCCCGGTGGGGGTCAGTGCATTTTAATCTCTTTATTGTTGTTGTTGAACAGCCCTCAGCAACTGGCCAAGCTTGTAGTGGGCAGTACGAGGGCATCAGTAACTTCTTATAAAATAGAAAGGTGTTTTTTAAAAAAATAATTCAAGGCAAGGCATTTATTGAATGCCAACCATGTGCAAAAATGCTTTAAATATCATAAAGGTTGTATGATCACCAACCTTTGTGTCTTTCTGTAAGTAAGAGACATCATTTATAAGACCTCCATCTTCTGGTACCCAAGCTTAAGTATAATCATTTTCAAATTAGCAGTTTTTTGTTCCCTAAGCATATTTAATACTGAAAAGCATTAAGAAGTTACTAGAAGCCAACATTGTTAAGTATGGGACAGACAACTAAGGGTTCTCAATGTTTGGATTGTGCAAGAGAGACTCTTCTTGTGCTTGGGTATATTCTACTTGAGATGGACACATATAAATGAAGCAGTATTAAGATGTCTGTTAAGAAAGAAGATCTGGCCAGGCAGTAGTGGTGCATACTTTTAATCCCAGCACTCAGAAGGCAGAAGCAGGTGAATCTCTGAGTTTGAGGCTAGCCTGGTCTACAGAGTGAGTTCCAGGACAGTCAGGACTATGCACAGAATTCCAATTGTAACAAAACAAAATAAAACAACCAACCAAACAAAAACATGAAGAAGAAGGAGGAGAATGAAGAGAAAAGGAGAGGGAGGAGAGGGGAAGGAGAAGGAAAAGGAGGAGAAAAAAGAGGAGGAGAAGAAAGAGGAAGATGATTTGTGTAGTGACCGAGGTTTGTGTGTTGCTCTGTACTTTGGAAGAAGTTCCTTCCCTCACTACTGTGAGTCAGAATGTGGACTTAGATGGAAAATGTTAAAGTCACATAGAGCCTGCCTTGTCCAGGCCCATTGAGCTTACATGAGTCACATGTGGACATATGTAGGGACCAGTGGACTGGAGGCTTGTTTGGGCCTGTCTTGACCCTCACAGGTAACATCCAGGTTATCTATGCTTAGCCCATGTGCTCCTGAATGTAAGCAACTATAGTAACAACTTGGGATATACATTATATAAAATGTTTTAGAATGATGGTAAATAAAAACATTAATATATGATGAAGGAATAATAAAGGTGGATTCATCTTAAAAACAAACTTCTTCAGTCATTTAAATTATTTATCTTCCTTTCTTAGCTACTTTAAGGGTTATTTTCCAAAAACTCCCCTAAAAGCTAGAGGCATACAGACTATACCATTGCTTGGTCTGGTCTTATTTGTTTGAACTGCCATAAAGTCCCTTTTCCTACCTAAATGTACTTGGCATCTGGAGTGACACTAGTGACTTTACCTGGTGACATCATTAATTAGCCGTGTCTGGAGAAGCAGATTCCTCCGGGGTAGTAGGTTGTCACAGATCAGATTCTGGTTGGCTCTTACTGCAACTCCATTGCAGAGACAGAGAGAACACAGGACATCGAGAACCTGCAGGAGGACACACCTAGCTCTAACCTCAGCTCCAAGAAGAGGCATACAGTATACAGAAGCTTATCATCATTACACAGAAAAGTAGGTGTCATGTAGGGTATGGATGAGTGACTGGTATATGGAAAACTAGCCTAGAGTTATAAGAGTCTTACTCAGTAGGAGACACTGATGGTTAAGAGGCTGCTGTTGCTTAGAAAATGAGGCTCAGTATCCTTCTAGACCTATCACCTCTTTCTTACATTCCATCTCTCCAGACTCTGCTTGCCATCTATGATCAAATTCTATTAGAGCCAGAGGCTAGACTGTGGAGACATACTGCCCAGTCAGGGTCAGGACTAGGGTATGGTGGATTTCCTAAGGCACCAAGTCCAGTCACTACTCATTTTCCCAGTCATTAAATCAAATCCTTTCCACGGGCCTTGCAAACCAACTTGACACTTACCCAGCCCATGTGCTTTGCACCGAGGGTTAGTAAAGTGCTCAGACACTGGGAGTGACAAACATTCAGGGCCCATTTGCTTAGGATCCGGGATGAAGCAGGGTTGGGATCCTCGGGCAGCAGTGTAGACCCCTGTTCTTGGCTATCTTACTGTGATATCATCAGAGTACACTGAGACGTTCATACATTCCTAGAAAGCAGTGTTCAAAGTGTTTCACTCACTCTTTCCCTTCCACCTGGGGGAACAGCAAATCTGCAAGAGCCTAGGTGATTCATAAATCTGAGTGTCTTGACACCAAGGCACTGTGGCTATCTCCCGCTGCCTAGCATGTGGAAATGGCCCCTCTACCTCCGCTCTTGCTCCACACTGTCATCACCCCTGCCCGATCTCAATCTGTTCCATCCCCTTATACTCAGATTTTGTGTTTGTACCGAGGCAGAGCAAATAGTGCTGGGGCAGGCACTACTCCTAGCTCCTCTACAGGGGGGAATGTGCGAAGAGCTGATAAATAACAGCCACACTGTGGCTGTCTGGTCACAGTGACAGGGAGGTGGGCAAATACATTTCAGTCTTTCCAAGTGGCCATGGAAGATTCAGCACTTGGTGAGACTGAATACCTTAAGACTGTTGATAGCATTTGTGTCCATAATTCTCACAAACCAATTTTCTACCTGACTCCCTGAATGTCAATTTCATTCTAGACAAATACAGAGCACATTTATGGGACAAACAGAAAAAGAAGCCCCGAGGCAGCTTTACAGGGCACTCATACCATTACCACTTCTTGACTGATACTGGCTGTGGAGATTTGAAATCCAGAGGGTGATTTCTCATCCTAAGCAAAGAGCCGTGGATGGCCAGAAAATGAAACACTTTCCATCTGGCCTATCATACACTTTCATCTGTTTTCCTTGGAGTGATAGCTGTGGGGACCTTGTAAAAGCTGGGCTTAATTCATATACAATGGGAAAAGCAAAGTGAAATAGAGACCGCATGAAACATACTGCCTGATAGAGCAATACCCATCTATAAACTGTTGACTCCATAAAGATCCACACTTGGCAGTGCTTAGACTTTTAGATGACATTTCTTCATGTATTACTGGGGAATAGGGAGATACTTCTTTCTAAAAGTATTTAAATGGGTCCTCTTCAATGAGAAGAGGGTACACACGGGACTGCACCACAAGAACGCACAGGCATTTTGCTAGTTTCTCAGCAGCCTTGGGAAGCTTGCCTGGTGAGGTAGGTTCTGCTGAGTGTCCCTCACACTCTGCACCCTTGTTTTCTTGAGCTGACAAGAGGTCTACTTTGCAGGTGTATGGGGGGTCACATAACTTAGTTCTGCTTAAGAAAAGTTGGATGGATGTAATGACATTCCTCAAACTCTTCTCATTGATCTCTGTTCTTCCCTCTGTGTACAGACCCGATGCAGAATTAACAGCACCAGGAACTCCATTCTCAGATTCCTGGACTGGCAGTACTGACATTACTTGGGCTTGCTAGAAAGAGAGATGTACAGATTCCCCTGTTCTTTTTGTTTTTAATCAGCATCTATTAATTTTTATAAAACAGATGTTTCACTGTGTCATAGTGTCCCCCACCCCAATTCTAAACCAAAGCCTTCATGTTTTAAAATGTTCCAGCAATTTGTGAGTACATGGTAGCTAGCGAAGCCCCCGAGAGTGCTTGTGTCTATAACGGACACAGAAAGAAGCCCTGCAGCTGATGGGCTGTATGCTGAGTTACTGAATGCAGGCTTGTCTTAGAGTTTGGCTTCTCCAATCTCTGGGACACTTCTAGTGAGATAATCATTTTCATCACTAATACCACATTCTGTTTATCAGCCACCCATCAATCTTTATGTCATTCTCTCTATATGGGAAATATACATTTACATGGGGATCCTATTTTAAAGAAAAATCCACATTACATATCAACACAAACATTTGGATGCTGTATTGTCATTAGTCTTTATGTGTAAAAGCAGATTTACTGTAAAATATATCTAGCTTGCAATCTTTGTGTCAAGTTATACATTTGAAAAAAAAAAGTGCTTCCAGCTCCCTGGGATCCTATTTTTCTCCCTGAGGACAAGAACTGAGTGGTTGGGAGTCATTCTCTGCTATAGTGGCTGCCATGAAACAACCGACTGTAGGAGCTATGGAGCAATTGGTGTGGGAGTTAATGATTTGTTTACTTACATTCTATCCTTTGCCAACACAAACTAAGCTTTTGATTCTGATTCATTCTTTCCAGGGACCAATGAGATTACTATTTTACCATATATTTTTCTCATAAGTGACTCAAAATTATTACGAAATGAAAATGATAATAAAAATATTTATCTGTGACAAGTTTGAGTAGATTTGGGGCAAGTCATTAGGGAAGCAAGTAGATAAGTGCATCATCTTTATTATTTTACTAATAACAGCTAGTTCTGTGGGAAAGTATAGGATAAATGCTATAATTTTTAGTAATTACGCTTTTTGCCAAACAAATCAGTGCAAGTGACAACATTTCTCTCTGCCGGTTTCCCTTTTGTTCTGTAAAATAAGCCATGTACACGTGGGCAACTTCCCATCAATTCAGGGTGAGACAGAGGTGGATTTGGGACCCGTTCACTTACTGATTTTGTTTATTAAACATTTGACAGGCATATATGGAAACCTGTATTGTTAAATATATGAGCTTAACCCTGTAGTGGTCACAAAGATAGTCTCTATCATGAGGTAACTCACGATGGGTAAGAGAAATTGTCTGTGAAAATAATCACTGTGAAATGGAAATTCAAAGAGTTGTTATTAAAAAAAGTTGTATAAGGTGAGGAGATCAATTACAACTCGGATTTCGAAGGAGTGGCATTTAAGTTAAGCTTTGAAGGGTGAATGAAAAGTTTTAATGTTGCCTTTTAATTGGCGAGAGTAGACTGTCGATAGGTCCTGGAGACACTGGAAGTGAGGAGGTGCTGATGAGGACCTACAAGAACAAAGTTCCAGGGAAGTCAATGGGAAGAGTGCATTCAAAAAGGATGGAGTGGATCCTACAACCCGCTTTTCTCATTTTCAAAAAGATCGTGTTCTTTTCCTACAGCTTTCGATCACAGATGAGGTAAAGCCTCAGATGAGAAGCAGTGCTTTCTCCATAGTGACTCAGGCTAACAACTTAAATAGAAAGGAAGTGAACCTGAAACCCATCTATACCTACATACAGTCTAGCTTCTAAGCAAATGGCAGGTGGTGTGATGGGACAAGAGTGGATTCTCAACTTCCACTGTATACAGAAACTCTTTAAAGGCCATGTTCATGAATGATGGGTCCCTCAAGCTTCAGTGCTAGCATGTAGTGTCCTTTAATCAAAGAGGTTCCCCTCTGAAGAGTCTTGTATTTAGGTAACTCTAAAAACAAAAATATCCTCCCAGGATACTTTTGTTCACAACCTTCAGCTTGCGTTACTGGCAGGAAATAAAAACACTTAGTTCTAGCGTGTCATTAGTTAGCTTAGAGGCCCCTCAAAAATTTCTTAATATCAAGGGCCCATGCTCTGAAATTTCTGCCTCTGTCAAGTGCAAATAATAATAATATTATTATTACTTCAGAGGGGCATGGCGAAATATAAAGAGGATGTATGTGAAGTATAAACAGGATGTATGTAAACATTGAAAGTGGTCCTGGCCCTCCATGAGTGCAAGAGAAACATTGATTGTCATTGACTTTATCACATCATCCTCAAAAGACAACTGCTCAGGTCCCCCGAGACTCCAGGATTCAACGTATTGTGAGTCACCGTCTTTATGGAAAATTAAGTGAATGAACGAGACACCTTCAAATGTTTGGGCTAAAGAAAGCACAGAAGGATGGATAGAGGGAGAGATTGGTCTTTTCTAAGCAAAAGTGAAATATAAGAATAGTCTGGTCTATATTCAGGTTTTTGCAAAACTGCCTTAAGTCAATAGTGATACTTAAAATCTACACTTTTCTTTAAAAATAAAGTGTGAAGTTATACCTATCTATCAAATCTATTAAATCTAAAAGTAGGGTACCCTTGATGAGTCTTTATTTCAAAACAGTGTTTTTCTGTCTGGTCTCAGACTAGCCTTGAATGCATAGTGCTCCCACTACTTTGTCTAACCAGGCTCTGTTTTCTCAACTGTGGAATGGGCAGAATAATTGTCAAGTTGTCATTAAATGCCATCCAATCAATACTTTTTGGATGTAGGAAGTTGTAAGGAAGCTAGCTATTTTTAAAGTGCTTTATGTGGAATCACTGTAGCAAGGCTCTAAGGTAATGGAACCAGGGCAACCCCCCTTTGAATGGCTTCTCTGTGTTCAGTGCTAGACTGTGGCTCAAGCCATTTGTTACTTCTATGCCTATCAATAATTCTGACTACATTTTGCAGACAGGGAGGAATATACTGGAATGTACAAAAGCTGGACTAAGGCTCAAGTCTCATGCTTGTTTTTGATTTACCATGTTCAAGAAAGCAATTACAGACCCCACATATTTTTTCCTCTTTGCCAAGCAATTTCACAGATGTTAAGGACCATAGCTTTTCTGCTTCCTCAGGCTACTGCATCTCATGTAGTCAGTGCCGCATGGGCTCCTTTTCCTGGACTGAGACACATGCCAAAACAGAGTTCCCTTCCTACCAAATAATGGTAGTCGAGAGCTAAGGACTAGGCTTGACCCTCTCTAATCTGTGAAAGCACAGCTGTGTCCCACATGTGCATTCAAAAGCACACACTGCTAAACTCATAGGTCCTAGAGCGAGAACCCACAGTGAGATATGTATTAAGGGCTAGTGAGGACAAGGTGTGCTTGGGAAGCTGGGGAAATCCAGATCATCTAAGATCCATTAAGGCTGTCTGTCTAGGACTGTATCTGTGGATTTTCAGAATCCCAGTTTCCCAAAGATTTTGTAAAAGTAAATCAAGAGACTATGCATCACTCTTCTAGTAACATAAAATGGGTATTAGTGTGAGGGAAAGAAAAGGCAGGAAAATAAACCAGCGGGGGTGTCCTCTCTTCCATACCCACCTTGTGATTCCGCCCATGCTTATCCAGTAGGGAGATGATGGACTTGATGTGACCCTCTGCTATTAGATTTAAGGCTTCTGGGCTTTCAATCAAGATGCAGTGCAAGACCTCCAAGATACCTGCATGAATGGTATGACAATCATTTGCCCATCCAGCAAGTTGCAGAACTGGCCAAATATAGAGATCCAAGAGTAAAGGAAGCATCCCACAGGGCCAGAGTGCCACAGTATATTGACTCTACTAAATCTTCCCATCCAGCGGAAAGATGTAGCCATTTCTGGTTGATTTCAGGGGCCCCTGCAATTTAGAGGTGAGTTTCCTTCCACACTAACTTAATCCTCCCTTTCCTGGACAGTAGCATGACCTTTATAAAATGTAGTAAAGAGGCTGTAAAGTGGGATTCTTAAATTCACCAAATCAGACAATACTTTATTTAAATACAGATGAGCAGCTGCCCAGTTTACTACAGTTTCTAAAGATCATGCAAGTAACTTAGAAATATTCCAGCTTTGTCTCCAGAATAAGTGTTTTTTTTCCTTAAGAGCTGAAATTAAATGCCATTTCCAATGCCGTAGTGTAGCTAATAAAATATGAACTTGAGAAACAAAGACTGTTGGACCCCATTGGTACAGCAGATGGTTTTCTATGTCAAGACTGGGGGCCTAAGGTAAACTAATATTCCTGTAGTAGCATGGCACATACAATATTAAAATCATGATGAGAACCCAAGGGAAGGAGCTGGCCACAAGCCTCACTGGTTTTATTTTTAAAAGTTCCTTGATTCTGTTTTATTCAATCAAGGTGTTCTTAACTTGTCCTGAAATATAATTTTGCTAACAAAAGAAGGCACTGGGGAAAAGAAACACTTAAAATGATGTGAGCAGGGCAGAGGTCCTTGGGGGACTGTCTCTTGGCTGCTTTCCTCAAGCACCTGCCACCTCTAGACTTTAAGAAAAGCATCAAAATACCGTAGCTTCCCAGAGGACCCACACACCTGCCGTGTGCACTCATTTTAAAAGAAGCAAACGTCTCAGCCTGTGGGTCATTACTTACCATGACTCAGGTTCTCCAAGAGTCATCAGGAGGGTCCATAGGTGTGATATTTGGGAAGTGGGTGAGTAAGGATTATTTTCTCTTAAATGTAAAAGTCATTCTTTCATTCTACTAAGCCCACATGGAATAGAGGCATTCATGCTAAGTGCCCAGAGAACGGGAGAGCAGGAGAGGCCAGCATTACTGGAGGGGAGTGTGTGATGGGCCATAGAGTGAAGGCAAAGGCCTGGAGTGAAAAGTTAAACAAAAGTGGAAGGATTTACAGAAGTTCAGGTTATAGTCTGTTAAATAAAGGCATAGCCTTGTCAGAGAGCTTCCAACTTTCTTTCTTTTTTGCTGAATTGAGAATTATTCACCACCAAATGAAAGGACTCAATGCTGTTTTTATTTCTACAAAAGGGAAAAAATTGATCTTCTCCAGTTAGAGGTGTCTTTTTGTTTTGTTTTGTTGTCACTGTTGTTAATTCTTACCTGAGGAAGATTCTAGTCTGTCCAACTTACTAATTAACCAATCAAGGTTATTGGAGAATTGAGCACAATTGTTTCTGTTTCCACGTATGAGAGCGGCTGAAACCAAAAAAATAAAATCATCTAATAGGTTAAGGGGCAAAATGATGGGGCGGGAACTTGGGACAGCTGTTGATTGATTAACAAGCTTAGCTCCTAAAAGGTCCTGAATTGGCAATCTTACCCTGTGGGTTCTGTGGTACAGCCTCATTCCTGCATTTAGGAGAATTAAAAATCTATCACTTATGCCCTCACAGACATGGAATTCTGCTATGTACACCATGGCTGATGACTTCTAGCTCTAATTTGCAAAGTACATTAAGCTAGTAGATAACAATGACTGGGCAGTTTAGGATAGAATATTTAACAAATGGTTTCCAAAGAATCCCAAGTTTCATGTCAACATCCCATCTAGCCTTGCCCATCTTACCTGGTGGGAGGCACTGCAGGAGTACTCACCTAGTAATTTGTACAGCAGGTTCAGAATTTCTTTCCAGGCCATGCCACTCTCCTCCCTTACAATCCCTGCAAAGTGTGCTACACTATTGTAGATGTTTAATCGATCAATGCAATTCAATACGAGGGCCAGCATCCCCTGAGAAGGAGAGATGAGGCAGAGCTCAGCCTTCCTGATGGATCCCTCAGCTCTTTCTCCTCCTGGATCCATCACCTTTTGAAACTGAAAATTCTTAGATGCCAACAAATTTCCATGGTGCCAGTGGAGTTTTTTTCTTCTTAAAAACAAAATACGCATTTTTTATGCCTCATAGACTTAAATAACATCTATTTGTGGAATGAGTCAGCAGTCTCTTGTGACAGGTTTGTCCCCATGTGCTGCATTTAACTCAGTCCAAGGACACAGCAAGGAAGATGGAGTGTGAAGGAAAGAGACACACACTTTCCTTCCGTCTGATGGGAAGTGATTCTGACTCAGTCAGAAACTGCCCTGGTTATAGCACCTACTTTTTGCTTAAACCTCAAATTCAAGAAATCTCATTCATACTATGATTTTTGATTTTTTGTTTTTATGGGATTTCTGTGTGTCCCTGCATCTATTTGTGTTTTCTGGGCATTCCCCAGCCCCCCAGAGGTAAGTGTGTGTGTGTGTGTCTTTTTGGTGTATATGTGTCTTTTTTTCCTGTTTGTTTAGTTTGTCCTATTTTTTTTTTTTTAAAAAAAATTTTAGTTACCCTTTTGTTTTCTAATGAGTGAGAGGGAGAGGAGAGAGAGAGATAGAGAAAGGATGTGGGTGTGGATTTAGGTGAAAGGGTGTGAAAAGGATCTAGAAGGAGTTGGGGGGGGAGGAGTAACTATGATGAGAATATATTGTATGAAAAAACCTATTTTCAGTTAAAAAATTCATTTATTGGCATCAGACAATCATGCTCATTTTCCTTATTCCTAGATGGGGTTCAGATACAACAAAATTTAAAGAGAAACTTCAACCCCCTTTCCAGCATTTTTACAAGAGGAAGCCACCCATGAAAACATCTGTGCCTAGGAGGGGATGGCGAATGTCCTTTCAGAAGTCTGTAGCTCTACAGAACGCTTCCAGGCCCTGGTTTACTTAGATGTGAAGACCGAACACCTCACAGCAATAACTTAGGATGACCCTCCTGACACGGAGTGCTGAAGAAGTTCACCACAGCCCAATAGCACCAGATCGTCATGCCCAAGTTCAGAGAAGGCTCTGACTTGTCTAAGGTCATCACAGGCAGGAACAGAGTCAGCATGGCATGAGTCTTAGGACACCACACTGCCATTTATGTTTCCCTTACATTCAGTCCCTGCCCCAGAGACTCAGATATTCACTGTCCAATAGCAGGCACACTGTCAAGTGTATCCTTCAGACCTGTTCTCCGGACACTTCTGTTGTGGGTGAATACAAACATTTGCATTTTTCAAGCTGGTTTCCTAGGTAATTCAGACGTATCCCAAAATTTGTGGATCACAACCAACAACATGTGATAACAAGCTGATTTATTGTATGTGGATTCTGGACACAAATTGCAATGAAGCATTAAATCCTAAACAGTTGGAATGTGCCAACCATCACTAATAAACCAGTGGTAGTTGTCAGGAATACCAACCCCCAGTAAATCCTTTTCTTTCCAGCTTCTGGGAAGCTTCTTATTCTCATCTGCTCAGAAATATGTGTATGCCTATAGACAAAGGTAAGCTGCAGCCATAAG
>JADRCC010576186.1:15861-31005 GCA_019843855.1 Hylomyscus alleni
TCTCTCTCTCTCTCTCTCTCTCTCTCTCCCTCTCTCTTTCTCTATCTGGACTTACCTCCTCCTTGAAAAGATTTTGTCTGTTTTTTAGAGAGCGGAGCTTATTCTGTTTGTCTTCATGTTGCATCTCTTCCTCTGGTGGCTGGAAGTAGGCTATCAAGTCTTGTAGGGTCTGCAGAACCTCTTCTGTTGGCAAGGCGACAGGGGCAGTTGTGCGATTGTTTCCACTAAAAAGCCATGAGATGACACTGCTCAGGGACCAGGCACTAGCAGGGCCATGACTAAGGTCTTCTGAGTCTTTACTCCTTCCAGCACCATGCTGGCCACAGTGAGCTGCTTGCTGAGGTAGTCATTACACCAACAACCTCAAGATGAAGTTTGCCCAGCAACACAGCAGCAGGAGACAATATTTGTATTCATTTACAGCTATTTCATAAACAAGGAGACATGATTCCTTTTGGCACATTTATTTTCAAGCAACTTACAGTTTATCCTTTCATTGCTCTGCTCAGCACTCAGCACCGAGCAGGTCTTTACTGTGTGTCTAATGATGATTTCTGAATAATCTAAAGAGGGAATGTCAACTGTGGTTATCAGGATGACGGTTTCTATCTGGAGCAGATGGTTCCCTTCATTCACCCCATCTGTCTGTCACACTTCCTCTTTAAATAAGCACACTTGGAAAAAATTAATACAAAGGTATTAACCTACAATACCGCTTTTCAAACTATGTTACCTTCACAGAACAGATAAATCACAAGGCTGGAGGAGACGGGGGGGGGGGTCGCTCCATTTTCATTGTCTTCTCTCTTTCCTTATGCACTTGCTCTCTCCAAGTGTCTTCTGATGCATCTGTGTATAGTTTTGTACTTGCTTATGTGCACACGCTCGCTTTCTGTCATCTGTTAGTGTCACCTTTACTCAGTGTATCTCTTTCCCACCTTTGGATCTTCCTCCCCCTGGATTCTCTCTGCACACCCCTCCTTTCTTAGGCTTTCAGCATTATCCCTCTCAGTTCCAGTGGCTACCCCTCTTGGCTTTTGTTCCTTCTTCTTAATGCTAAACTCAAAGGGCTACTGTCAGCATCTTCGCCTTATACATAGGTCTGAGAGTCTCTGTCTACCACATTGTTTGTCCATCTGGACCAGCTACTGCATACTGATGGCTTCTCAGAAGAAACGGAAGAGAAAAGCCTGTATCCAAGTTATTTTTCTCTTTCATTTCCTAGGTGTTGCTAAGTCATCACCTCTGCTGGATGGGTTTACTTGTTATTAGTTCTTCTTTCTTCTAAAAGATGCTGTGGTAGCTGAGAAAAGTAAGAGCTCTGTTGGAGGCAAAGTGTCTGTCTATCTATCTATCTATCTATCTATCTATCTATCATCTATATATATTATATATAGTATCTATATCTATCTATCTATAAAGATATAGATATCTCAAATTGGGAAGTGTTTACTTTTTTTAAATGCACAAACCTTGGTAAGAACAGGAGGAGGCTATTGTCTTTTAGGTTAGGGATGCTTTTCAGTCAGTTTCAGGGCAAAGACTTCCAATTGGGAAAGGCAGGCCAAGGGCAAGAACTGGCCAGGGTCCACGTTATCTATTTATACCTGGGTGAATGTGGGGCCTCAGGAAGATACGAAGCCAACTCCAAGAATGAACTGTCAACTGCTTAAATATCAAGTGTATTTTGCAGCCAAACACAGACCGGCTGGAAAAATGCTAAGGGAAACACACAGGCTGAAGTTAATGACTCCAAACAGTAGGTAGAGAGCACACGAAGAAGTAGGGAGAAAGGGGAGAAAGCAGCATAATAAACAAGGGTTTAAATGTAATTTTCTGGTTTTGGTCTTCTCATGGATTCAAGAAACCATTCTGTAAGACAATCACTATAAAACTGTGCTGCTAGGCTTCTAACAGATAAGAGATATCACCATGGTGATGTTACCACAAAGGAGGAGGGAGAAAAATAGAACAATATTAGAATAACCTTGCTTTACTTAAGTTAGTATGAATTTGAAATAGGTTATTTCAAGTTAAGTACACATTGATATTACTGAGAAAAAAACACACTAAGGATGAAAATAAAAGTTCTGCAAAGCTGAGCAGTATACTAGAAATATATATTTAACCCCCAAAGAAGGCAGTAAAAGATAGAACAAAAGGGTGCAGCAAAAACGGAAAAATGAAAATTATAACTATCAAGATCAATGTAATTAAACATAAATGCGTTAAACACACTGATAAAGAGAATAACTGTCAGACTTAATCTGAAGAAAAAACAATCCAATATATGCAATGTCCAGAACCCATAGGTGAGCATCGAAGCCAGAGTTGAGGTAAAGCCGGGGTATGAGAGAGTAATGAGAGCCTCTACCACAGCGGTGACCCTGATGGGCTCCACGGAGACGAGCGAAGAGCATTAGCAGAGAAGACAATCCATCATTCAATAGAGCCAATTCTCAAGGCAATAGACAAGTTATAAAAATGAGCACTTGACAGCAACAATCAGAACACATGAAGAAAAACATACAGCCTGAGTCAGGAGACAAAATTTTGTAACAGAAATGTCAATACCTTATTCTTCATCACTTAAAACCATAAATCTCATTGGTATAAGACGAGATGTGTGGCAAAGAAAAAGTATTTGACAAAAATCTAACACCTATTCAAGATAAAACCACATTCACGATAGTGGTTCTAGAACCAGACGGCTTTGTAAAGGACATTTCCAAAGACCTTACAGATAATACTGAGCTTAGTGATTAAAAAACGAAAACAAGAGCTGTGCGGTAGTGGCACAGGCCTTTAATCCCAGCCCTTGGGAGTCAGAGGCAGGTGAATTTCTGAGTTCAAGGCCAGCCTGGTCTACAGAGTGAGTTCCAGGACAGCCAGAGCTATACAGAGAAACCCTGTCTCAAAAATCAAAACAAACAAAAAGATAAAACAAAACAAAAAACCCCCAAACAACAAAAAAACCCAAAACAATAAAAAAACCCAAAACGATAACAACAAAAACCTTGATGTTTTCCTCCTAGGATTAGAAATAAAACAAGAATATCTGCTCCCTGCGTGAGAATTACACACTGATGTTCTCACCAGTGCAAGGGGGAAAGAAGACTCTCTTCATTCATAGATGACCAGATCTTGTATGTAGAAAACTCTGAAAAATCTACATTATAACAAAGCTTCTAGAATTAAAAAAACAATATCAATGCTGTTCTGGATATGAGATTAATATTTTAATAATGATATATGTCCATGAAGAGTAATGAATAATCTGAACTGAAACTTAAGATATAAATTTCACCTCCAAAATTATTCAAAAGACACAAATACCCAAGAATAAGTTGCACAAAAGAACTTCAAGATGATACACACACCGACAACCTCAGCTGCTTCCCAAAGGCAACTGGAGAACACGTGAATGGAGAGGCAGTCCATGTGTGCACTGCTGAGCATTACAAAAGGGACAACCCTTCTAAAGCTAATCCACAGGTTAACTGCAGTTTCTAGGCATGTCCCAGAATGGCGTATAAATTTAATTTTTTACAGAAACTGACAAAGTCATCCTAAAATTCACATAAAAAAGGAGAATATAAAAATGACTATAAAATTCACATAAAAAAGGAGAATGTAAATGAACTATAAAATTGAAGGGTTCATGTTATATGATTTCAACACTATAGTATGTTTAGTCATGTTAGAATACTAATATGCATATGGATCAATGAAATAACTAAGAGACCTATAATAAACTCTTGCATTTGTGATTATTTGATCTTTCTTTCCCTTTCTCTCAATCTCTTAATCTCACTTTCTCCCTCCCCCCTCTCTTTCCCTCTCCCTCTCCCTCCCTCTCCCTCCCTTTCCCCCCCCCTCTGTATATGTGTGATGTACATGTGATTGCATATGCAAGAGAATGTGGCAGCCAGGGGCTAACCTTGGATAGCATACTTCAGGAACTGTCCACCTCATTTAAAACAGGCTCTCTTACTAGGATCTGGGGCTTGCTGATCGATGAGGCTGCCTGGTCACCAGACCTGGATGATTGGATTACAAGTACACACCCTTATGGCTAGGCTCATGTGATTTTTGACAAAGTGCCAAGGTCATTTGATGGGGAAAGGTAGTCTGATGTAAACTTGCTTAAAAAGCAAGTTGCATGGGAACAATCCTTAGTACTTCACTGTGTAGCCAAGGCTGACTTGAAACTCATGGGTCTTCCTGGTTCAGTCTCCTGAATTCTGAGACTGCAGCCTGTAACACCAGGTCCATTTTTTTCTTTTTCTTTTTCCTTTTATTTCTTCTTTCTTGAGTAGTCTCTCCTTCTCCCTCTCCCTTCCCCCCCCCCCGTGTGTGTGTGTGACAGAGAGACAGAGACAGAGACAAAGAGACACTTGTGCAGAAATGCGTGTAGTAAAGAGGTTGACATTGGGATTTTTTTCTCAGTCATTCTTCACCTTATTTACTGAGACAGGGTCTTTTATGTAAGCTGAAGATCACTGTTTTGGCTAGACTGGCTTGCCAGTAAGTCTGCAGGACCTATCTGTCTTTGACTCCTTTCCCCACACTATAATCCTAGGGTTACAGTCATTCACTGTTACTATCAGACTTTATGAGGCTGCTAGGATGCAAACTTAGGTACTCATGCTTGTACAAAAAGCATGTTATCCACCAAGGCATCTCCACAGCCACCATTAAAAAAATGAGAAGAAGGGTGGGAGAGATGGCTTAATGGAGAAGAACATGGGGTGTGGGGTACCCAGGTTTGTTTCTCAGCACCCTTATGGCAGTTTTCAACTATCTGTAACTCCTGTCCCGGAGGATTCAATGTCCTCTTTTGGCCTCTACAGGTACCAGGGAGGTACATGGTACACAGTTGTACATGCAGATAAAACACCTATATACACAAAATAAAATTTAAAAAAATTAAAAATAAATGAGAAGAGAAACTACAGATTAGGATACAATACTTGTAAATCATAAATTTGTTAAATGACTTGTACTAGCAGAGGTTCACTGAACTCAGAAATCTCAATTAGAAGACAAATGACTCAATTTTTAAGAGGCAAATGCATCTGATTACACTGCACCAAAGAAGATGTATGAATGGCCAGGAAATACATGCAAAGATATTTGATACCATTATTCATTCTAGAAATGTAAATCCACACCACTCCACTTCATCTACATAATGGCTACAATCAAAACCTCAGATAGCTCAAATACAGGCACAGTTGCAGGAAAAAGGGAACTTCATTCATTTATGAGGGAACTATGAATGGTATACACCCATTGGGAAACAGTTGTTTTCAGTCTCTTAGAAGGTAGACATGCCCCACATTCAATGCATGCTTGAAATTTTAGCACTCTAGAGGCTGAGGCAGGAGGATCAAGAGTTCAAGGACAAGGTCATCATAGGCAACCCATGAAGAGGCTGTCTCTGTGTAAATAAAGAGGTCTGAGGATATAACCCAGGTGGCAAAGCCTTTGCCTGGCATGTATAAGGCCCTGAAATCAATCACTAGCAAAGCCAGACAGAGAGACAGACAGAGAGACAGACAGAGACGAGAGACACACAGAGAGATAGAGTGGGACACACAAAGGGACAGATAGACAGACACAGACTGAGAGAGAGAGATCAATAACAAAAACAAATAACAAAGTAGATGTACTCGAATTTCAATTGATGGCTGAATGGTCAAACAAAATATGGATTATACATTCAATGGAATGTTCATCATCTTTGAAAAGGAATGAAATTCTGAAATCAAACATTAAAGTCCTTTTGCCATATGAAATAAACCATGCACAGAAAGGCTAATGTTATGCAATTTTACTCATATGAAGTACTTAGAATAGTGAAATACATAGACATCAAGAATGGAGAATAGAGAACAAGGGTGACCATTTAAGTGGCACAAGGTTACAATGTGCAATGGTGGAGGATGGGGATGCTTGCCCAACAGTAGAAATTCACTCAAAGCCACTGAGATGACACCTAGACATGGCTAAAATGGAACTTGGAAGAAAGCTCTGAGAGAAAAGTGCTTGCTATGCTAGAGGGAGGACTGGAGTTTGGATTCTCAAGACGAACACAAAAGCCAGTCAATCATGGTGAGTGCTGGTAGCCCACACAGTGGTGGTGGCAGACAAAGACTTCTCTAGCCAATCAGAAAGTTCCACCGTATTCAAGAGATTGTATCTCCAAAATTAAGGAAGACAATAGAAGACACTTCACATTGACTTCTGGACTTGACATAAGAATACACAGAAGTGTCTACCTGCAGTCACATGACCACACACACACACACACACACACACACACACACACACAGAGGGGGGAAAATGAAAGCATATATCTGAAAACTTCTGCACTAATATCTCTAGAAGCATTACTTATAAAATGATAAAATGAAAACAATTCATAGTTCAAATGGTAAATGTAAAATATGTATCCATTTCTTTATAAATAAGCCTACATATACACACATGCACACTTGATACATACATACAAGAATGCAGATAGTGTTCAGTAATTTAAAATAGACAATATGAAAGAACCACAAAAAATACAATACTGAGAGAAAAGGGTAGAGTCAAAGGATGTCTCTTATTTAATCAATTTAATGTTTTCTTAGTTGAGACAAAAAACAGGGCTGTGAGTGGAAATTAAACTGAACTTCAGGGGCATAAGAGATTGTAGGGAAATGGAAATATTCTGAAATTTAATCACAGTGATCACTGCACACAGCTCTGTAAATCTATTAAATCTCACTGAATTATATACTTATGAGAGTGATTCTATGATAAAGTATACCTCATTAAAGCTGTTTAAAAATAATTTCCTCATTGTCATGCTTGGAACACTCATTAACTATGTAATAACAGTTTTATTGAAATATTAATTCATATCTCATACAAACACATTTAAAGGATATAATTTGGTGGCTTGATATTTAGCATCTTCATAGTTATACAAAACTAAACAGTTTCTTAACTCTTTCTTTAGCTCTCTTCTCCACTCGCAATGGGTCATTCTCTAGCTCTCATTAATCATTTACCTCCTTTCTGTACCTACAGACCTGCCCATTCAGTTAATGTAATGAGACCGCACAGTGGGTGGTGGCCTTTCCTGACTGGCTTGTCTAGGTGAATAAAATGCAAAAGCAATTTTGTTGAGTTTGAACATACTATGTTATGGTACCTTATTCTATCTTATAGGAAGGGTACATCTTATTTGTGTGTAAACTGATGAACATTGGGTTGTTTCTACATTGGAGCTATTATGAACATGCGCTGAGTACTTATGGACATTTTGTTGGATCATATTTTTTTTTTAATTTTTCTTGTGTATATATCTAGGAGATCAATTGATGGCTCCTGTGGCAATTCTTATATTTAACCTACAAAGATACTTCAAGACTATCTTCCAAAGTAACTGTTATATTTTACATTCCAACCAGCTGTGAAGATTCTAGTTTCTTCACACTTTATCCCATATTTCTTAATTAACATGTATCCTCATGGATAAAGACACACACTTCACTGGATCCTTTGTTTCCTGATAGTGATTCAAACTGAACATCTTTTAGTGTGTTCATTGGTCATTAGTGTACATTATTTTATGAAATTTCTATTCAGAACCTTTGACTATTTTAATCAGCTGCTTTAATTTCTCAATCACTGAAAGTTACTGTTCTTTCTCCTACATACAAACCCCTTCTCAATTATATGACTTATCAATGCTTTCTTCCTGTATATGAATCATTTCCACTTTATTGCATCTTTGGAGTGACATCAACTTACAAATTTCAACGAAGTCCAATGTATTTATTATTTCTTTGTTGTTTTTGCCTTGATATCATATTTAAAAAATCATATTCTTATCCAAAGTGGTGAAAATTTATACCTGTGTCTTATAAATGTCTTATAGTTTTACTTCTCATACTTAGATCATTGATTCATTCATTCAGAGTTAATCTTTTGCATATGAGGTTAAAGCTGTTGAATTTAAAGAAAATTGAGCACTTGGGAGGCAGAGGCAGGCAGATTTCTGAGTTCGAGGCCAGTCTGGTCTACAGAGTGAGTTCCAGGACAGCCAGGGCTATACAGAGAAACCCTATCTTGAAAAACAAAACAAAACAAAACAAAAACAAAACAAAAAAAGAAAGAAAATTGAATGCCAAATCTTGGGAGATCTGGAGGACCCATAAGAAAACCATGTACTTCAAGGGTGAGAAACTGGATGCTAGTCATGACCACATGAACAATATGCTTGCATGAATTTCTAACCAATGGAATGAGTGCAAAATGAAGGGATAGAAAGTGATCAACACGTTATCATTTACAAAAATGGAATTCCACTCACTCCCTTTTCTTCCCTTCTGCAGAGCATACCGTAGTCTCACTGACATTACTAATCTATTTTTGACCATGTGGATGAAGACAATTTGCTGAGATGATTCTCAATCATGACTGAATGTTAGAATCATCAGAGAGGCATCCATGAAGTACTGACATTTGGCTTTTTGTTTCTGTTGTTGAGATAGCAGCTCAGCTCGTATGTAGCCCAGGCTGGCCTGGATTTAAAATCCTTCTACTTTCCTCAGTACATGGATGACAGCCTGGACCCTGTTAACTACTGGCTCCTAGAACTTCAGACTGTTGAGGGAATTAGACTGAGACACAGCCTAGAAATCATAGTATTAAATGCTGCCCCTAATTAATCTAACTCTTAGCTGAGGATAAGAGCTCTACCTCAGAAGAATAGGCAGATATCACCTAGTAGAGTGGTTCTCGACTTTCCCAGTGCTATAACCCTTTAGTGCAGTTCCTCATGTGGTGGTGGCCCCAACCATAAAACCATTGTTACTTCATAACTGTAATTTTGCTACTGTTATGAGTTGGTATGTAAATATCTGATATGTGACCTCAAATTGGGTTGTGATCCACAGGTTAGGAACCACTGACTTAGGCAGATATAACTTGATAGCTCTGACTCCCTGGGTACTTGAGTCAGTGGATCTGAAGTCAGAGTTGACAATGTCTATGTTCAACAGGTTTGTTTGTGATTGGTCCCCAAACACTGATTTGGTTCAGAAACACTTCAGGAACTTGTAGGAGGGGCTGAGGCAGCAAGAGGGAGGGAGCCTCTGTCCCAGAGTCCTAAACTGGCTGGGTATTCTTTATAAATATCAGGAGAAGAAACAATTTATTCTGCTCTATAGCTGCAGCTAGTACACTCTTTAACTTGTAGAGTTTTAACTGCAAGAAAAGTAAAAGTTAGGATGTTAAAAGTTCTCATTTTATGCCAATGCAGCTTACCCCCTCTTGGCTTTAAAGAGATTTTTCCTACAAGGGAAGAATAGCTTGGATCACTATATTGATTACAGCAAGATCTGTTCCTCACAGTAATTAAGAGTCCTGAATTCCATTTTGGCAATGTGTTGGGGCCAAACAGTTTACCACCCAAGAAGACACTTCAGCTATTTTTCCAGCTATAGCCCCAGCCACAGTTGGCTAACTCAAGGCTTCCATAGCAAATAGAAAAATTCCAAATGATATAGAAACCCTTTCTAAATAGTTTCTCTCTATCTCTTTGACCCTCTATATTTTGTAAACAAAAAGAGATTTAAAAAAACCCACTGATTTTTTTTTTTACACCTTGGTTTTCAGGTTTGCAAAAACCTTAGATATTCTTTGCACTAATCAATCATCAATTATTCATTAATCTAAGCAACTAGTATGACCTTAGACATGTTGGGTAGTGAATAAAACTGGTAGATTACCTATGTGGCAGATAAAATTCTGTCCTAATCTCTCTCTTTCGGAAAAAATTTAATAGTGATTAATATCTTCCCCCAAACATTCCTGGTATCAAAAGCAGATGGGTGGGTGGGTTTAGAAGAGAAAGGGATGGGGCAAAATACCTGACAAACTGGCTGAATAAGGCGGTTGTGTTCCGGATGATTCGAGCAGCCTGCGACTCTTCCTGCTGGCACCTCTGCAGTGTTAATCCGTCATCCATGTGGCCTTCCTGATGGAGTATGACCTACCCACAGGGCACGGGAACAAGTCCAGGTTACACATTGCTCCACAGTTGGGCCACCCACATTCTCTGTAGCGTTTTCTTATTACTCTTCTCCCTAGCCCAGCTCCCTTGAGTCCATTTTGAAAACGGGACATTAACAAAGTTATTTTGCCCACATGTCCCATTACTGACATGTGAATTATTCCCACAACCTTGTAGTTTGATGAGAATGAAATTTTATGTGCCACCATGGTATGAGCTACAATAAATTTCCTAGGCCTGGATGGCCAATTGAGGGGAGGAAAACATACTTTTATAATAGTTTTGTTTCTCTTAAAAATGAACACAGAGGCTTATCCTTGAAAATGGAGAAATTCCCTGTGTTAAGGATCTTCTCCATATGTAAATTGGGCAAGAACAATTCAAAGAACTCTCTCCTGGGATCAGGCTTGGGTTTCTCTCCTGAAGGACAGCTATGAGTGAGTTAACTAGCAGATGGACCAGGGAAAGTGGCTTAAGGTGGTTGTATATTTCCTACGGAGGTGATTCTGAGCATGGGCTCTCATTATCAGTTGACTTTTCTTTTAGTTCTGTTTCGCTACTTGACAGCTGAGAGACTTTTGGGTGAGTTATTTAACCCTCTGCTCCAAGTTCACTGTTTGCAAATGTGTGTTTATCTTGGAGAGCTGTTTGGGGAATTAGAGGATTTACATATAAATTAAAATAACTCTTAGAAAGTAAAAGGTGGTCAAGAACTGTTTATTATATGGGCAATAATTACTGATCTTTGGCCAGTTATGTAGAAGCTATGTGATCTTACTATATCACCAAGGACATCATGATACAGCTGATGGAAAGCTAGCAGCTTTGGGAGCTTGCTAGCTTTGCCTCTCCATTCGGTCTAGTATGCTCACATGGTAAGTGGGATGGTTTGACCCTGGTTCAAGTTAAGGTCAAGTCCTGATCTAAGTTCCTGAGCATGGCAACAGCTTGTGGAAATGAGGAGAGACAGTGAAGAGTTCTGTAGCTCAGTCTGCGAGTCAGGATTCTTAGTTTAAAATCAAAGTTTATTTTCCTTTTCATGTACAAATCTTTCTTATATTTTTCCTCTTTTAGCTATAGCCTAATATAATGCATTCATATAAGGAGGAGGATACAGACTTGCAAAAGGTTGTGCTCTCCTTAAACAGAAGCTTTACATCCTATGTGCATAATGATTAAGCATAACACTGGATGCCTAGCCATTGGACTCTCCAGCTTTTAAGCAGGATTACTGGTTCAGAGCTTCCTGGCATTTGGTTAACAATGTGCAATTTAGCAATACTCTCCTACTATGTATAGTTTGTGTTACTCCCAGTTTTCTGGTCTTGAATGACCAGTATTCTTAGAGTTTGTTCAGGTAACATGGACAGACAAACGAGAAAGTAATGAGGACTGATGGATGTCTCTGGGCCCAGGTCCTTAGACCAGGATTCTCATAGAGGTACCTGCAATGCAAGAGGGCGACCAAGGGACCATTCCTTTTTTTTTTTTTTTTAAAGAAAAATTGAACATACATTTTAAAGAGTGGTTATTGAACATATATTGACTCTTGTGATTTATGCTAGATACAGAGTATACAGTGAGAAAAACACAATCCTGTCAGTCTATTGGAAAGGCCTTTATCTTTATAGAAATCCCAATGTCTCTAAAATTTGAATACTATACACCTTTAATTGACATTTATTGATGCACTTTTACTAACAAAATAGTATGGAAGGATGTTTCCATGTATATTTTATCATTATTTACATATGATAAAATATTGTTTTATTATTTTATTTATTCACTTTACATCCTGCTCACTGCCCCCTTCCCACAATCTGTCCCTCCTTCCCACTTCCCTTCTTCTCTGAGAAGGTGAGGGTGGCCCCCCTGTTATTTCCCCCATCCTGGCACATCAAGTCTCTGTGGGGCTAGGCACATCCTCTCCCACTGATGCCAGACAAGGCAGCCCAGTTAGAGGAACATGTCCAACAGATAAGCAACAGCTTTTGGGATAGCTCCTGTTCTAGTTGTTGGAGACTCACATGAAAACCAAGCTGCACATCTGCTACATGTGTGGAGGGGAGGCCTAGGTCCAGCCTGTGTATGTTCTTTGCTTGGTGGCTCAGTCTCCGAGAGCTGCAAGGGGCCCACTCCTTTTAACATGAGCTACTGTTTGTCAGTTTCTTCATGTGGTTGTCCTTCCTAGGTTTTATTAACTTCATAAAGGTCCAGACATTTTCCAGGAAAAATTTAGCCTGTTCTTATGAAACATAGCATGCTTTGCCTGTCAATGGATAAGTATTATAATATCACATAGAAGATGTCTCTTCCAAAGTCACATACATGTTCTAGCAGTTAGATGGGTCTGTGGGCAGGAAAAGACACACTACATCAACAATGTAGTCCAACACTGCATTGTAGACAGAGTCCCATCTAGAGGTGCAGCTTTGAACTCAGAAATTCTATTCTAGCGTTATCATGGCTGTAGTAAATGCACAAAACCATACAACCTGCCAGGCACTGTACTCTACAGAGGAATGGGATAGGCTGGCAGAGGATGGGCTGGCCAGATACTTTCGGTTTTCTCTTATTCTCAAAGTGAAGCTCTCTGTCTTAGACTGTGGCCCCATGAGGTCTCAACTGAAAGCCTACTATATTCTCAGGGTCATCCCAATACAATTGCCAAGTTTTTCTCCTTTGGACTGTCCTACTGTCTGTATCTTTGCCTTACTCTTCCATTCTAACTGTTTGCTGTCTTGTCCACATAGCCCACATACGAACAGTTCAGGTCCTATGAGAAACTGCATGTAGAATTTCAGGCTGTCTCTATAGTTGACTATACTTGGGAGTCTTGGTCATAGAAATCCCATAAATACTGGCTGACCCTGTGTCTATACTCCATCTCTCCACCATAGTGGAGCTGACCTAAGATCTCCTTCTCTAGTCTATAGATCAATAACTATATGCAGGCAACAACACAAGGATCTAAGTGGGTTTGCTTTCATATCTACACATTCTTCTCTGATCAGCAGAACTCACATTCAAAGAATCTTGCTTGGAAAAAACCTTCCTATTACCACATAGTATGATACCAATATCCTATAAGAACTAGCATTCAGAGACACTGTCATTATTGCTTTAGGTCAATATGGCAGGACCATGGTTCACAGTACTTCCTATAACCGTATTCTAGGGCTCTTTGACTATTCGAACTTGCATTTTGAAAGAATTTTCCAAGAAAAATCATACCTTTGGCATCTACCCTCTGGTTCCTATGAAAAATAATTTACTATTATGGCAGTTGAGTTTGTAGTAAAAAGATGCTACAAGTTTCCAAGCTAGCTTCCTGCTATGGCATGCTATGACGCACTATTTGAGTCTGGCTACGTGTCTATGGATAGAACAGCAACTCCCATCTCTCTGCACATCAGTGTCGGTAGCCTCATTGTTATGCAAACTGTATTTTCTCCATAGAGATTCTAGTCAGTCTCTATCTTATGAAAATAGCATAATAACTCCATTATCCACTTAAATGAAGCGAGCAATGATGTGGATAATCCCAAAATAGTGGAACTATTAAGAGTCATTGAGACTGGGTCTCAGGGTGAATCAAACAAGCTCCGACTCTTTCATGCATAATTGTCATGTATAGTTTAAAAAAATTGAAAATGGGGCTACAGTGACCAAATTAGCCTAATTTACTACCGAAACAATGTATTATCTGTCACAGACCCACTCTTTAGAGTAGTAAAGGGTAAAATATAATCAGGCCCACCTGGTCCTCAGAACCACTCCTGTCTAGCTATTTCCCACTCTGTGTAAAACAAAATAAATAAAAAATAGAAAAATAAAAAAAAATTTAAAAATTAAAAAAAATAAAGAAATTAAAAAAATTAAATAAACCCCGGATAACCATTAGACCTTTACCTTTCTTTTCAGAGGCCCTAGGCGGGAAGTTTTGGCATCTTGTGCTTTGTAGGTGACCCAAAGGCCACTGGCTACATGCTGAACAAAGCAGACAGAATCCCCATACTTGATTTCTGGAACTCCCATGCCTTCCATATCTCTCTTGTGACTGGAATCTAATTTCTCCTTGATTTCCTATTCCACACAAAAATAGAGAAAAAACAAACAAATAAATGTAGGTATGCCTGATTACAGAGCTACTCAATATATAAAACAAATCACTTGTGCATAATCTGTAAGATAAAAAGCTATTATCCGAATAATCATGTCTCCAAGCTGGGATTTCAGAACATCTGACTTCCCTTATCTGTTGTTAATTGTAAAACCAATGCACTGGAGCTTTGGCCACTTCAGGGATATGTAAAACCATGGAAAATGAAGCAGTTGGTAGCTTCCTTATTCTATTCTGATTTTATATGCTTCCCTAATATATGTCTACTTCCCACACCCTAACATAGATGTTAACAAGTAACTTTTAAGTGGTTAGTTAACTCATTTTCGGTAATTGATATCTTCCATAATGTAAATGCTTATTTTCCACAAATGCCACAAATTCCAAAATTTAGGAGCTTAAAACACCATATGTTAACATAATTTTCATAACAGCCAGGAAATGGAAACAATCTAAGTGTCTGTAGACGAATGAGTGAATAATGGAAAAGCAGTATTCTTACACAATGGAGTATTATTAAGCTGTTAAAAAATAAAATTATGAAATTCCCAGGTCAATGGGTGGAGCTGGAAACAATCATTCTGAGTGAGGTCACCTAGGTCCCCGAAGACAAACCTCTCATGTGTGGAGACAAACCTCTCATGTTTTGAATCTTCTGACGTGTTTCTTTCATTTTGAAAACATATAGAGGTCAAAATATTAGTGGGGAGCATGGGGGGAATTTTAAAGAGAGCAGAGATAGAATTCAGCGGTATTAAGAGTTAAAAGAAAATAGTGCAGGAAGGGTTAAGTTAGAGTTAAGGATGGGAGGGCAGTAGAGAATATGAGGAGAGAGAAATAGGTAGGACTAAAGACCTTTTGAAAAAGTCATATGGAAATCTGCTATTACGTAAGCAATTCATACACACATATACACACATGCACATGCATATACACACCACACACA